>JZLH01S0052763.1:0-13367 GCA_001188425.1 Eucidaris tribuloides | reverse complement strand
TAGCTTTTAAACAGAGACCCGGAAAGATTCATTTTTCTAAGAACTGGTACGAATATTTCGTAGGAAGTGTTGGGAATATTTTGCAGGGAATGTTGCTTCGTAGGTAGTGCTGGGAATATGTTGTAGGAAGTGGTGGGAATATTTTTTAGGTATTTTGTAAGGGTGCTGGGAATATTTTGCAGGGGTGCCGGGAATATTTAGTAGGGTTGCTGGGAATATTGTGTAGCGAGTGCTGGGAATATTCTTTAGGGAGTGCTGGGAATATTTTGTAGGGGTGCTGGAAATATTTTGTAGGCAGTGCTGGGGATATTTCGTAGGGCGCTGGGAATATTTTGTAGGGAGTGCTGGGAATCTTGTGTAGGGGCGCTGGGAATATTTTCTAGGTAGTGCTGGGAATAATTGTGGGGATTGCTGGAAATATTTTGTAGGGGTGCTGGGAATATTTTGTAGCTAGTGTTGGGGATATTTTGTAGGGAGTGCCGGGAATCTTGTGTATAGGGGTGCTGGGAATATTGCGTAGGTAATGCTGGGAATATTGTGTAGGTAGTGCTGGGAATATTGTGTAGGTAGTGCTGGGAATATTTTGTAAGGAGTGCTGGGAATATTTTGCACGGGTGCTGGGAATATTGTGTAGGGGTGCTGGGAATACTGTGTCGGGGTGCTGGGAATGTTTTGAAGGTAGTGCTGGGAATATTTTGAAGGTAGTGTTGGGAATATCTTGTAGGGAGTGCTGGGAATATTTTGCACGAGTGCTGGGAATATTGTGTAGGGGTGCTGGGAATATTGTGTCGGGGTGCTGGGAATATTTTGAAGGTAGTGTTGGTAATATTTTGTAGGGAGTGCTGGGAGCGCCGGAATAGTTTATAGGGAGAGCTAGGATTAGTTAGTAGGTAGTGCTGGGAATTTTTTGTATCCCTCGCCTTAACACTTTGGGTACCGGTGCACCGGCTCGCCCAAGCGTAACCAGTGCCAGGTAAAATGTCAGAGGTAAAATTATCTGAGGTAAATATTTCACAGGTAAAAATGTCTCGGGTAAAACTGTCAGTGGTAAACTGTCTGATATTTTTGCCTCTGACAATTTTACACCGGACATTTGTACCCTTACATTTTAATCCATGACATCTTAACTACTGTGACATTTCTCTCTGACGTTTTTACCCCTGACATTTTTTACCTCTGACAAGTTTATCTCTGACATTTTTTGACCTGTGACATTTTTACCAATGATATTTTTACCAATGACATGTTTACCTCTGACATTTTTACACCGAGCCGTGTAACGTCATTGGGGTAATAATCGGCGCACCGAATTCATGCTAATGATACATTTCGTAAAATGAAGACACATTGAACCCCCAGGAACAATTAAAATGTCTTGTTTCGGTAGCATTTGGACTTATACAGAAAATCGTAATTTTTTTTACGGTTATAGACATAATAATTCTCTGATGAATAACCCTGGATTTTTGGCCCAGCAACAACAGGTACTTCTTTAAATTACGTTGCAAACTGGTATGGATGGTAGATTACGAACCAACGTAACAGCATGGTTATACGTGATTTCTTCCTTTTCATGCTATCTCTACCTCTTTCTTTCTTCTTTAGGAATGTCTTCAGATGGGGGAAGAGTGCGTAAACCATACTGACTGCTGCTCAGACAATTGCCATCGAGCTTGCCGTATGTGCATCTGGCAGTGTTGGAGCCCAAAATGTTATTAAAAAGGTGTTGCTAACTAAGCGCAATCAATATTGGCGTATTATACGCGTGTACCTGTCATGATTTATTATCCTCCACTCAAAAGAGAGGAAAAAATGGTGATGATAATAATAATGATGATGATGATGATGATGATGATGATGATGATGATACTACTACTACTACTTCTACTACTACTACTAATAATAATAATAATTGGCATAATGTGTGCATCGCAATGCGATACTTGTTTAACTTGTTTGCTGATTCAAAGTTAGAATTTCAATTTTTGTGTTTGTTTGTTTGTTTCAGATCTTGGTTCTAGTGATTTATCTGCAATATCTCATGAGCATGTTGCACCCACTCACCTTTTAGGTGTGTTGTGGTTTCTCAGCAAATTAAAGAAGAATTTTAATATTAATAAAAGTTCCGCTGCAAGACAATCCTGAGACTCGAACTGTCTATGATTATGTTGTGCCATTTTATGAGTACGACGATTGTTTGCTAAATGTTGAATGGGTGAAATTCAGAAAGTCAGGCCCTCCAATAGCTACGCATTTCAAATGTTTCTGTAAGAGTCTGTGGAGAACAGGGTGTAATCACGGTTTTTTTTAGCGGTGGAGGTAGAGGGGTGGGGCAGAAAATAGTTTTCACTGAATGACACAAAAGGTATAAGAACAAGCGAAAGCTGGAACATTTGTTCGATGTATAATATCCCATCCATCTGATTTTTGTTTTAATGAAAGACAAAAAAATGTCCCCCTTTGGCAATTTTACCTACAATATCCATTATTACATCGGAGTGAAATGAGGGATGGTGGTAATGACGAAATTGTAAAATGACCATACACACAACTGTCATCATTAGATATAAAACCACACAACATGTAATATAACTATCTGGTATGAATCCTGAAATTGTTCAACTTGTCCAAAAGCCTGCATGCCATTTCTTTAAAGGTTAGTGACATCATTGGGAACACTTGAAAATGCCTCAAGAACCAAATGAGTTGAAATGTATACCAACCATACACTAGCAGGAGTGGATCTCCCACCTGGGAGGATTTGTCTGTAATTTTTTTACTTAAGGAGAATCAAGCATAAACATAGGAGTATCTTAATTTTATGCCGGGTAGGATAAAAATAAGCCCCATAGAGAGCCACACAGCAGGTTTCCATGCTACTAGTGATATTGACATTGTTTGTTTTAGAATGAGTGAACGTTTGACTACAAGATTTTCACAGGAGAAGCCTTGCATAGTTTACTTGATTCTAGAGTAGTATCAGCCCAAGTTGAGGACCACCCCCAATCATGTCATTTACCTTTAAAGGATTCGGCCCTAAAGGTAAATTACATGATTGGAGACTAGTCCTTAACTTGGGGTGAAACTATTCTAGCATCAAGTTAACTATGAAAGGATTCCACTGTGAAAATGTTGTAGTCGAAAGTTGTCTGATTTTAAAAGTATGCCTTGTGACAATTTTTTTTTGTGTAGCTTCCTGTGGGATTAATTTCTCTCGGGGCTCCAGAGAAATTAAGTCAGGTATGTTCATGTTTCATTCTCCTTAAGTAAACAAATTCAAGACAAATCTTTCCAGCCAGGAGGTACATTCCAACTGGTGTATAGACTGGTATTTCTAACAACCAGTTTGGTTCTTAAAGGTAAATGACATGATTGGGGGTAGTCCTCAACTTGGGCTGAAACTACTCTAGAATCAAGTAAACTATGCAATGATTCTCCTGTGAAAATCTTGTAGTCAAACGTTGACTCATTCTAAAATAACAAATGTCAATATCACTCGTAGCACTGAAACCTGCAGTGTGGCTCTCTATGGGGCTTATTTTTATCGTTCCCGGATAAAATTAAGATACTCCTATGTTTATGCTTGATTCTCCTTAAGTAAAAAAATTACAGACAAATCCTCCCAGGTGGGAGATCCACTCCTGCTAGTGTATGGTTGGTATACATTTCAACTCATTTGGTTCTTGAGGTATTTTCAAGTGTTCCCAATCATGTCACTAACCTTTAAAGGCATTTTTGTTTATGTCTCCCAATCACGCATCCACATAGAATGATGCACTTACATGAATAGTGTCCAAGACCGCCACAGATCTGACGGTCATCCCCCGTACACTTGGTGTCACACCACCGGTCAGTTGTCCGCAGAGAAGGTTCCTGGTCACTGCAATAACACATCTGCCTCATCAGCGCGGCGTAGGATTTGTTGACGTCTCGGCAGCTGGCCAGGCAATCGTCCACAGTCGACGCGTTCGAGGACACCAGCTCGATGATGGATTCGATGGCGCTATGACTTGGGAAACACCCTTCGTATCCAAACTCTGGTAAAGGAAATATGGAAAAGAATCCCGAATGGGAAAGGTTTTCAATGTCCAACAACTGTTTGCTTTCGCAAGTTACAGAACACTCAAGTACTCAACGCATTACCTCTTATCGTCGTCGAAAAGTTAAAAAGAGAGATAAAATTTCCAAACTTCTGCATCATGTACAACTTACCGTCATAATGTCCTGTAGCTTATCAAGCACGTAAGTTACGAAGCGCAGACATTTGCTCCGGAGACAGTTGCTCTGGCGATGTTATCTCAGAGCCGTGCTCAGAGCACAATGGGTTAGGGTTGCTATTGATTTTCCAGTTCGCAATACGGTTTGGATTAAGTATGAGGTTAGTGTTGGTGTTTCAAATAATCGCCGGAGCCATTCTGTCCTACTTTGGCAAGGGAAGAAGGCGACAAATCACTCAAATTTAACTAATTGGAGTTTTTGAAACATCTAAAGCGTGCTGTTCCTTCAGGTAAAACTGGAAGGAAAGAATAAGTCATTCAATTGAAAGATATTCAAATAATACCTTGAAATTATACCATTGCAAATTACAGACACAAATTCCCCATTCATGAGAAATGATACCCTTTCCGCGGGTATCTTTAAACAAAGTATGGCAGTATTGTCGTCGGAGCAATTTTTCATTATGTGTCTTACCTTGACAAATAATACCAGCATCCTTGTCATGGCCACATGGTTGAAACTGATACTCGGTAAATCCACAATCACCAAGGCTGCCTTCATCTAATACACAAAGGAAAACGAAAAGACAGGAAGTGGATTAAGTAAACATAAAAAAATGCAAACAAACGGCAGCCTATCTTTTACTTTCTCCTGGATATGGAATACTTTTCATCACGGGCTTTAATACTTTGAGAATTAATTTTTTTTCGATGGGAAAGAAGATTCGACTACAACCAAATTTGTACTATGCATGAATAACCACAGGTTCACAGTTCAAGTATTGTGAACTACATAAAACATTAATCCTTATCTTCTCCCTCCTCCTCCTCCTGGTGGTTGTGTGTTGTTGTGTTCTTCTTCTCTTCTTCTTCTTCTTCTTCTTCTTCGTTCTTCTTCTTCTTCTTCTTCTTCTTCTTCTTTTTTCTCTTTTCTTCTTCTTCTCCTGTTCCTTCTCCTACCAATCTTCCACATAGTCATCTGCATAACTTCGTAACTAATTTCTCAATAGCTGGAGCCAACTGAGTCTGGGAACGGTGTGGACATATGGAACATTTTACAGGCAGGTGGTCATTTTGTGGGCCAGCAGGTCGATTGGCAAACAAACAACAATTATGTATCTAGTTGAAAACGTTGCCGGTGTCAACCGGATCAGGGTCCCACCGGATGGCGACGACTGCTGAGGACACCTGATCCGGCATGGGATTGCAGCGCGCACATAACTCTAACGGCACCCATCTGCTCAAATACGGACAGCTGCACGCACAGGCGCATCAACAGGTCCTATGCGATAAAAGTGCTCGCGCTATGTCAGAAACAAAATGGCGTGTTCATCGCAGCGACATCGAAATGTCAGTATTTTTCTAAGTTATTTTCAGATTTAAGGTAATTGTTATATTTCACTTGGATGTCCATGAATGAAGACTATCTCACTGCAAATTTCTAGTTATTAGGCTGTATTATTAGTCATAATTCTTTCAGATGTTGAAAATTTGGCAAACGTTGATTCGCGTGTTTGGCTCGGATCTGTCGCACAAAAGTAAGTTCAGTATCAGTTATACAGTACATACCAAGATGCTACTCACACAGTAATGGCCCCTACATGCCAATTGGGTCGTAGTCGTACAGTATGCTCCTGTGCATGACCTATGCTGTGCGTGCTAGCACATTGCACGGGCGGTACGTCGTCTGCATTCACAGACACCACTTGTCCCACCCTGGCCCTGGCTTCAATTGACCCTGGTACCAGCCGAGTTCGTAGTCCTTACTACTGACACTACCAGATGATTGCCGTAGAGAGAAAGGTGACTGATATCGTAAAACAGACTTGAATACTTGAGAGTGAATTTAAAGGGGTTTCGTTTTTCAGATTTCAATACCTTCTTTGCGGTATTCTGAGAGGCAACGATATTATTTGTTTTGAAAACAATATAAATATGGCTGCCTTTATTGGTATTTTGTACTTTTGTGAACTGTTATAAACAAATGTGGTTAAGTATTAATAATAATAGTAATATAATAAAAAATAATTATACTGACTATCGTACTACTGATATTAATAGTAGTAGAGTAGTGTAGTGTAAGTTAGTTATGTAATAATAATATAATAATAATAATAATAATAATATAATAATAATAATAATATATAAATCATTCATAGTAATAAAATAATAATTAATAATGCTTATAAGTACTTACTACTTACTGACTTACTACTACTATACTAACGATAATTTAAAAGTAAGTAATTTATAATAATGCTAGATGTATTAATAGTAATAATACTAATACGACTATCTACTGAATAGTAGTAAGTAGTAGTAGTCGCGATTAGTAGTAGTAGTAGTGTCAGTAGTAGTGTAGTAGTAGGTAGTAGTAGTAGAAGTAGTAATAATTATTGTACCTATTATTATTATTATTATTATTTATTATTATTACGGACTACTACTTACTGATACTACTACTAATACGACTATACTACCTACTACTGATAGCTAGTAGTAGTAGTATGTAGTAGTTATAGAAGTGTATAATATATGTTACTATTATTATATTTATTATTATTATTATTATTATTATTATTTTTACTATACCTACTACTACTACTACTTTATAAACTACTTACTAATGCGACTATACTACTACTATAATTCTACTACTACCTACTACTAACTACTACTACTGATAATATAACTAATATGATAATACTAATGATCAATAATATTGTGAGATATAATTGTTAGTGTAATCAAAATAATAACACTAAAAAAGGCCCTACGTGACCCACCAACACACCCCCCGTACCCTGGTGGAAATTAATTGTAATTTCCATTTTTAATAACACTATTTTTACATTGATCTACAAATTGTAAAGACCACACAACACACACACACACACACACACACACACACACACACACACCAACACAACACACACACACACACCACACACACACACACACACACACACAACAACACACACACACACACACACACACACACACAAACGACCACCACCACACACTACACACTCCACACACAACACACACAACAGTAACACAAATTCCTTTGTAAAAAAGTATCAGACTAAATATATATATGTTAACAAGATATAACTAAATACATGTTATCATTACGAAAACACACACCAAGATAAAAACTAGTTATTAGATGCAATAACTGGACACGAATAATTCATATGTCCCCCTTTTTGAAGTAAAGTAAAAAACAAACGAAAAAAATAATGTGTGGCTTAAGATTTTGAACGAAATAAAAACGTGAAAAAAGTAACGTTAAATGATTAAAATCTGTTTGGAAGGTTATGGAATATAAAGGTAATATGTATTAATTTCTAATACGCGTGTACTTGATCATTACAATATGTTCTTAAATTTTCACACCTCCAACAGATTCATCTTCAGCGCAAATATTCGTTCAAATATTAGTTACCCTCTCGTCATTTTCTCTTTCTTCTCATGTAAAAATTCGATGTTTTGTTTAATTTATGTTTCAGTTACCTCAACTTAACATTTCCTGTTATATTCCAACCTGCCGTGATTTTTTTAATAGCTGTATTGATTGATTAAATATATGAGGTCCCGTTACCTTTGAACTGTCGAATTCAAAAAGCTAATCAATTCAATTATAGGAGTCATATATACATACATCACCAAGTATCGTCGAAAAATCTGAAAGTCCGTTCTTAATAGAATATGGGTCGTAACATTGGAAGCTTCTTTTTTTAAACGATAATTTGATATCTGAGCTATACTAGTATTTAATGTGAACAAATAAACACATAACAATACAAAGGTTTGAATATGTGCATAAATAACCACTTAGTTCCCTCAGTGAGAATGAAATAGCTAGATTCTACACTGGATCAAATTAACATGCTACACCATCCTAGAATATCTGGTACTGACTTTGATATGATGATTGTTGAATGACGTGTAGATTCAAGAGGCTGATCTAGGGCTTCAATCACCAGAAGCTTTGAGCTCTTGGTGTGATCATTCAAGTCAGCAAGGGGCCCAAGTCGGCCTGCTTTGTCAAACATCAAATTTGCATGTTTGGTTCGAAGCTTTTGGAGGGATGGCTGCATTATTTTACGGATAATATTTCACCACTACTGTGATAAGGAATACTTTAAGACAGCAAGTACCTGTACATGGTCAATAATCGCTAACAGAATGCGTTTGGTGTGTATTTCATGGTAGTATATTTTAACGGCGCGGGGAAAAAATTCTAGGAAATTTGCATTTTACATTTTTTGTAGTCAGGCTCAATTTAGTTGTATCCACAAGGGCGGTGGCTGGGGGTGCACTGGGGCATCGTGCACCCCCCCGCAGGCATAGGAGTTCCGCCCCTGGCAAGAAAACGAAATTTTCAAACTTTTTCTTCTTTCAACGCCTGAATTACTCAACTTTTAGTCCACCTCCCCAAGATGTGCACTCCCTACCCCATTTCAATTTAAACCCAACAAAAGTACAACCCCCCCCTTTCAACATACCTAACTTTATAACTTTTTAAAAAACAAGTTTGTGTAAAATTAATTGGCAGCAGGTTCCTACACTCATTGACAACATCTTTGTGAGAATGTGATTGGTCATTGGGTCATGATGAATGAGGCATGCATTAAAGGTGAAAATGCACTTTTCAAACAGTCACATGATCATCTCTTAATGCCAAAATAATGGTAAATAATGACATTTTTTCCATTTATTTATAAAGTGTGCTCACTCACCTGTCATGGTTACAACCTCTTTATGTTCATACAAACATTGTAAAATACATTTTGCCTCGCATTCTGATTTTAAATTTTTGCAGTAATTTTTATGGGATTTTACATTTCAAATCGAAAACAAAGGGTGGACATTTTTAAAATCGTGCTCACCGAAGCGCCGTAAATATGCAAAAGTCGTTCAAGGAGGCATGAGAGTTCAACAATAGATGATTAACATAAATAGCGATTAATCATTCACCAGAAGAGCAGAATTGTCAAATCTGCATCAAAAACCCCGAAATGGACCCTTGCTGACTTTGAAAAGTGATTTTACCCTTATAATATGTCTCACCAGGCTGACTGACGGGACCATCACATTTCTCACAGAATTGCAATTAGTGCTGACATCCTTGCCAATTATTTGCTCAACCGTCCTTTTTAAGTTATAGTCTTTGAAAAAGGGGTAGTTACTTTTTTGTTGTTTAGTCACTCCCAAGATGTGAACCGCCCGCTGCCCAAACCAGCTACACCCCTGATCCCGGGCCACTAGGTAATGTCGAGCTTGAGATATTGCGTAAAGGAACCTGCAAATGAAATTGTCGCGTCTATTTAATTGGAGTATTTGCAATGGCAAGATTTACACATTAAACCGAAATAGCGTATTAAGTGGAGTAAATTTCAATAACAAAGTGTGCCAATTTTATCCTTACACACGAGTACCCTTTAAATGGAGACTACGTACAAGTACCATGCACCGCGATGGTCGAGAAGCTGAATGTGGCGCGCCAACTGAACGTTGATTTACGAGCTGCTGTCTGGAAGTCAGCGTGGGGTTCGTTTATCATGAGAAATTAATTGGTAAGATTCTGGAAGTCGCGATGCATGACCCATGACGATAAGTGAAAAGCAAGCTCTTCTGCTTGAATGTTGATCTGACTGTATACATGTATTCCAAATCCCAATTAAACCAACAGGCTGTTTCTCCATTTTATTTGTTACGGGTGATTTATGCTTGACTATGTAATTAAGGCTCGTGTAATTTGTTGGATGGCAAATTTGGTGACCTCATTTTAGACAACGAGACTAGCATGAGCGACCACCATTGACATTTTACCTTTTATTCATTCAACGCACAGAGGACATTAGAACTCATTATCTGTGTAATTGTGAGGGACCCATCCCCCTTTTGTACTTGTACGCTTACATACCGCATAAGCCGCAAGCAAAAAGGCGCTAAACTGACACCGTAAAGGCGGCTTTCAATACTCCGAATTTGAGCGAGAACCTGTTATTAGCAAAAAAGAAAATGCTCTGGATGCTTGCTAGAGAGAAGGTACACTCCCTCACACTCTGAAAATTAAGCACATTTCAGCATGTAGACAAACCTAAATTATGCCCTACGCTAGCGTAGGCATAATGTAGGTTAAGACTAGGGGCACGACAGAGCTAACGCGTAAAACTTAAAAAACAAAAACAAAAAGTTTAATCATTTATGCAGGGGATGGATCCTTTTTTAGTCGGTGGGTGGAGAAATAGAAGAAACTCGTCAATTTTGGCGCTTCCACGCAAAACTTGCATGTAGTATTTGCGCAAAGCGCACAAAAATGAAATTTTTATGTACGCATAGTTTTTACCATGCATTGCTTTCAAGCTTTGCATTATGCATTACGTTTGATTTTCAGTATGCAAAATCAATGGGGATCGATATGCCTCCCCAATTTTCCATCTCAGGCTATGATCTTTTTGGAAAAAGATGGAAGGGTAGTGAAAATCATCTAGACATACAGTATGACTATTGACGAATCTGGTTGGCCATGGACCTAGCTCATGGTTGACCGTTTTGGTACACTATTTAACTTATGTGAGAAGGGACAGACAGGGAGAGAAAGAGAAAAATAGAGATAGAAAATATTCTTACCGATCACAAATTCCACAATGAAGTGGCGAATGCTATCGGATCGCAGCCTATAGCTGCTTAGCAGGGGTGTCATGTTTTGGATGGAGGAGGGGGGGGGAGGGGCCAAAAGTGAAAAAAGTCCCAATTTCGTTGCGTCGAGCGCAATTATAGAATTTTACGCGCAACGGCGCCGAAATAAATTGGCCATTTTGTATATTTGAATAATTTTTCATTTTTTATGCTTTCCAATACCTCTTAAACAATATTTGCATTGCGTATTATGAATTTCTCAATTTGTCAAAATACGGGGGGGGGGGAAATCGATTAGTTTTGCCCCCTCCCTTTTTTTCATGGGGGCGATCTGGCCCCCTGCCCCCACAGGATCGTACGCCCTGTGCTTTAAGTACGGGTCATTGACTCGGGAGGAGGTGGATGTTTCAATCCGGCTTCTATTCTATGTTAAAAAGATTTACAGTTTACCCTGGAATGTGTGCTCAATCAGTTAGTTGATGTTGATCTGATTTAATATAAATATTAATTACAACAATCAGTATAATTCACTCCTCCATGGAAGCAACAATCTACGTTAGTCAATCATTTAAACATATTACAAACATATGAGTTACATAATATAAAGAAAAAAGTATACATGTATGACCGCATCGATACGAGATGTTTTATAATGAGTAGGAAGGGAGAACTAAAGAGGTCTCTAACATTTGTCTATAACAGGGTACACAGGTGCACATTTCAACGGTTGTAGAAGGATAAATACATACGACCATGCCCTAGCAACAACAAGTAAGTTTTGATTTTTTCTTCAATTAAAATTTACAGTATTTACAAGTTAGTTTACCTTTCATTTCGGCGCTACATGCTTTCGGATTTAATTATTTTGCCGTGTGGATAATGTCAACTTTGAATGCCGAATTCTTTCTTTTTTTCGGAGCCATTATTTATTTAACACAATTTTCGATAATTTATCATAAAAACATTGATTAAAATTTGTTTTGTTTTGTTGGCTTTAAAGCCGTGAATGATGGGGATCGACTGACGTACGCACCAACGGTTGAAGATAATGGAAGATTGGGCCTATCGTGAATTTTTGTTACAAGCTACTAGCTTTTCGTTTCTCCGAGCCCGATAGAAATATGTTTAAAAGGTACCGACAAGAGTACAAGACATTAGGTTGGCCTGTGATAAAGTTATTTAGATCCTAGCACATTTTATTGTGTGTGTTTCAACCCGGGCGTCTATCATCTTTCATTTCCATTTAAAGGGAGGGGGGTGGCGATGGAAAAAAATTACAATTTTGGATCCAATTTCATAGGAATTGTGCGCGAAGCGCGTCGAAAATGAAATTGTGTAGTTGAGTTTTATATTCTTGGTGCTTGGTTTAGATGTTTTGTGGCTTGCCTGTTCATTACTTTTAACCTCCCTTAATTACTATTAAATTTTCAAAGTGTCAATTTGGGTGGGGGGCCCATATGTTTGCCCCCCCCCTGATATTTCATTGGGTGGCGACTGCCCTGCCACCTAGAATCGACGCCCTGGTCTCACCCCAAGTGAGGACTACTCCCATCGTGTCATTCTGCCTTTATAAAGATATCAAGTAGTTATTAAAAGTGGTGGAGTACACAACTCTGGCCTGAAGAATTAATATGAGATATGTATAACCACCTATAAATTCAGTTAGTTGAGACCAAAAAACATGATGATTCAAATTGTCTATCGAATGTACATAGCTGTGTGTGAGAAACTGTCAATTTCATCTATGCGTCTGCCATGGTACCATCTTTCTTTACCACTATGGACATTGTTTATCTGAAACGTTGATTCTTCTGAAATTTAACGAGAAGAACTGGTCTTATGGTGAATTTTTTTTTATATTTTTTATATGGTGTAGTGTGCATGGAACCCGTCTCGTAAACTAGACTCCTGGGGTAGGCCATTATCGTAAGTGCCGAGGTATGGAAGTACACCAGAACGGACAACGTTTGTGCTGATTTGTTTTGATTTTAATGTGTAGTGGGCATGGTGGTGAACCCCGGTTCTCTAACTTAGACTACCGGGAGTGTAGCCGACGTTATCGTAAGGCCGAGGTATGGAAAGTAACCGAACAGAGAAACTAAACTGGGTACTTGTGATTTTTTGTTTCGTATTTTTTTATAATGTGTAGGTGCATGGGAACCCCGGTCTCATAAACTAGATACCTGGGGTGATAGCCCGCGTTTCGTAAGTGCCGAGGTATGGAATACACCGAACGGACAAAACTGTCTTGGTGACTTTTTTTTTTTTTTGCAGTGTTCGAGAACCCGGTCTCTAAATAGACTAGCTGGGGGTGTAGGCGTCGATATCCTTAAAGTGCCGATGTGTGGAAAGTACACCAGACGTCTTGAACCGTAGAGTCCAACGTTGCTCTGGTATACCACGTGAAAATCATGGGCGACGGCGAGTCCGTTGGTCACGCTTGATCCGTAAGATCTGTTTTCGTCGACTCAGGATTATGCAATTCCGCTGAGTCAGATC
>JZLH01S0052744.1:174425-192081 GCA_001188425.1 Eucidaris tribuloides | reverse complement strand
CTGGCAAAAATTGTGTGTTGAGGTGTTGACACGTGACATAACTATGTTAAGTTACAAGATGATTGACAATGGCGTTAATGAGATATCGTGCTAACAAGAAATGGTCAGAAAGAAACAGGAATAAACTAGACTTTAATTCGTCACTGAGACGAATTGGTGATCCGCGTAACCGCTCCGATCATTAAATCTAAAGAAAATGTGACAAGCGATCTAAATCAAGTTTTATTGCATGATAAAACATGTCCCTCATCACGTTAAATCTCTATGAAGCATTAATTCAAAATTCGATGTGCGCGTACGCGCTCGCCGCAACGCACGGACGGTTACGATTAGCTTCAGTGATGACCTTTGCTATATAGTTACTGTGTACCAAGTTTAGTTATTACACTCCACTCCAGTCATGAGATATGCGCAAACTAGATCAGTAGACCTTAAGAGATTATGATACGGCGTATCATAACTTATTCGAAGCTGTCCCTTTTCACCTTAAATTCTCTGTCAAAAATTACTTAATATTTCGGCGTGCGCGTACGCGTTCGTCGTGAATCCCGCACGCATATGATGAGCACCAGTGATGACCTTTGACCTGAAGTTACCGTGTACCAAGTTTAGTTATTACACTCCACTCCAGTCATGAGATATGCGCAAAACACGATTTTACTTTGTGACGTCATAGATGACGTCAGAAGAATTTGTCATAGAAAGTGATATATGAAACCTTATCTACACATCATAGGCTATCAGAATAAGCAATAAAAAGTAGGGGTCACCGTTAATTCTAGAGAGTTATCAGCGATTTAAAAATGCCCATCTTTCACTACGCGCGCAATGCGCACGCATTTATATTGTTTGGGCATATAAGCAATATTTTGGGTCCTGATGGTCGGGAAAGGGTTCTAAACGATGTAGAATTCAGTCAGACATCTAAATCCATAAAAAAAATACGTTTTTCGGTCGGGAAAGGGGTGCGCACGAAAAAAACGCGCGCGTACGCGCGCGCACTAAAATGCTCCAAATGACCTGAAACATATAGTACCGTTAATAAGAAGTCATTTGGAGCATTTTTATTATTTGAGGCGCCCGTACACGCATGTGAAGACGCGCGCGCGCACGTGGTCTGGACCAAAAGATGACCCATTACCTGAACTTGACCCTTGCCAAGTTTGGTTGTTTTATTCGACCGCCGGCTCGAGATATTGCAAATATAGGTTAACTCTAGCTTTTTTGCTAATGACGTCATAGATGACGTCACGGGCAAGTGACAACGCTGACAAAAATTGTGTGTTGAGGTGTTGACACGTGACATAACTATGTTAAGTTACAAGATGATTGATGATGGCGTTAATGAGATATCGTGCCTACAAGAAATGACCAGAAAGAAACACGAAGAAGAAGAAAGATTCTGACGAAATCTATGGTGATCCGCGTTTACGCGGATCACCAAAAATAATAATAATAAGAAAGATTTTGACAATATCTATGGTGATCCGTGTTTACACGGATCACCAATTATAATAACAATAATAATAATAAGAAGAAGAAAAAGAATAAAATGAATGGATAATGAATAATAATATAATAATAATGAATCGATGTTAATCTCGTCACTAAGACGAATTGTGATCGCGCGTAACCTCGATCATAATTTAAAGAAAAATGTTATCATTACACTACGTTATATTGTTATCATTGCACTGATGAATAATGTCCCTCATCACCGTGAAATTGTCTATTAAACATTAGTTGAACATTCGACGTGCCGCGTACGGTTCGTTGGCGACGCCCTGGACGGGTTGTGATTTAGCACCAGTGATACTTTCGACCTGGTTACTGTTACCAAGTTTTTGTTATCTTAATCCACCGATTCATGATATCATGCGCCGAAATACGATTTTATTTTGTGACGTACGAGATACGACGTCACGTATTCTATCATGCAAAGTATATATACTGATACTGCTTATCCGGATCAAGAGGCCTATCAGAATGAGCAATTACCAGGAGAGGGCCATCGGTTTATTCTACAGAGAAAATTGACAGATTTAAAAACTTAATTTTTAAACTTACTGCTACGCGTTCGTCGTGCACGCCGCACGCATATGATAACACGCATGATGACCTTTGACCTGAAGTTACTGTGTACAGGTTCTGGTGATGTTATCGAATCCAGTATGAAGATATGCCCAATACGATTTTTCTTTGTGATCATGATGAGCGTCACAACACCTTTGGACATAGAAAGAACGATGCTGAAATGCTATCTACGCATCAATTACCTATCAGATAAGCATAAAAGTAGGGTCACGTTAATTCTAAAGAGATTATGAGAGTCATGTAAAAAATGCATTTTCACTACGCGGCGCAATGCGCGCGCATTTGACGTTTTTTTGGAACTTGGAAGGCGATATTTGGGTCTAGTGGTCGGGAAAGGGTGTCTATTTGATGGAGAATTCAGGTCGAAATTAAATTCATCGATAAACGACGATATTCGGTCAGAAAATGGGTGCGCGCGGAAAAAAACGCGCGTACGCGCGCGCACCAAACGCTCCAAATGACCTGAAACGTATGCTACTGTTAACAAGAAGTCATTTGTAGCATTTTAAAACTTTTAAAATTTTTGACGCGCCCGTGCTAGCCCATCATGACGCGCGCGCGCACGTGATTTGGTCTAAAAGTTGACCCTTGACCTAAACTTAACTTCTGCCAAATTTCGTTGTTTTGTTCGACTGCCGGCTTGAGATATTGCAAATGTAGGCTAGGACTAGCTTTTAGCTTATGACGTCATTGATGACGTCATATACATTGTCAGGAGGACATTCTGTAGGTATTGACATGGGAAATAACTATGCCAAGTTACAAGATGATTGACGATGTTGTTCTTGAGATATCTGATGCACAAGAATGACCAGAATGAAACACGAATAAACTAGATTTTAATTCGTCCCTGAGACGAATTGGTGATCCGCGTATTCGCTCCGATCAGTAGACCTTAAGAGATTATGATACGGCGTATCATAACTTATTCGAAGCTGTCCCTTTTCACCTTAACTTCTCTGTCAAAAATTACTTAATATTTCGGCGTGCGCGTACGCGTTCGTCGTGAATCCCGCACGCATATGATGAGCACCAGTGATGACCTTTGACCTGAAGTTACCGTGTACCAAGTTTAGTTATTACACTCCACCTCAGTCATGAGATATGCGCAAAACACGATTTTACTTTGTGACGTCATAGATGACGTCAGAAGAATTTGTCATAGAAAGTGATATATGAAACCTTACCTACACATCATAGGCTATCAGAATAAGCAATAAAAAGTAGGGGTCACCGTTAATTCTAGAGAGTTATCAACGATTTAAAAATGCCCATCTTTCACTACGCGCGCAATGCGCACGCATTTATATTTTTTGGGCATATAAGCAATATTTTGTGTCCTGATGGTCGGGAAAGGGTTCTAAACGATGTAGAATTCAGTCAGACATGTAAATCCATAAAAAAATACGTTTTTTCGGTCGGGAAAGGGTTGCGCGCGAAAAAAACGCGCGCGGACGCGCGCGCACTAAAATGCTCCAAATGACCTGAAACATATAGTACCGTTAATAAGAAGTCATTTGGAGCATTTTTATTTTTTGAGGCGCCCGTACACGCATGTGAAGACGCGCGCGCGCACGTGGTTTGGACCAAAAGATGACCCATGACCTGAACTTGACCCTTGCCAAGTTTGGTTGTTTTATTCGACCGCCGGCTCGAGATATTGCAAATATAGGTTAACTCTAGCTTTTTTGCTAATGACGTCATAGATGACGTCACGGGCAAGTGACAACGCTGACAAAAATTGTGGAGCGAGGTCTTGACACGTGACATAACTATGTTAAGTTACAAGATGATTGATGATGGCGTTAATGAGATATCGTGCCTACAAGAAATGACCAGAAAGAAACACGAAGAAGAAGAAAGATTCTGACGAAATCTATGGTGATCCGCGTTTACGCGGATCACCAATAATTAGACTTTAATTCGTCACTAAGACGAATTGGTCTTCTTCTTTCGTGTCCGTCATGTACACAAATCCAAAAATATACCATACTAGTAAAAAATAATAAACAACAAAAAAAGTTAAGAGTCAGAAAGTACTTGCACCACCCATCACAAATTTCAGCTCCACCAAGGTAAGGCCCGTTAGCCTCTTGCCGCTACGTTCCCAACAATTCAAGGGCACGCCCAGTCGGTCTTTATTCACAGGAGCTCTAACATGAGGCCACCAGGCCCCACCTGGGTAGCCAATGAGAATGATAGGTGGATGCAAAAATGTACTAGACATATTAGATATTTGGCCACGACTTGGCACACCGCAGGGCCTTCTCATTTGCAGCCATTAGATGATCTTGACTGCACCGTTCCTCGAGATTTGGGCATTGAAGGAGGTGTTGCATGGTTTGTGATGCGCCACAGTCGCAGTTTATGTTGTCAAGACGAATTGGTGATCCGCGTAACCGCTGCGATTATTACATCGAAAGAGAATGTAACAAACGATCCTATATGAAGTATATAGATTTGTGATACACATGCATTCCATTTCGCATTGTTTATCTACGGGTTCCAGTAAGGTTTGATTGTATATTTCATTCGAATTATATCATTCGTAAATACCCTACGCAAAATTCAACCGCTTAAACTCACTGGTCGATAAGACATGTCTGTCCAGACACCTCGGATACCATTCCCCCATATGCTATACTAAGGAGGTATGAGAGTTTGGAGTTCAAACAAGCAATAATTTATTCAAGCAGCTGTTACGTTTCTAAGGACGCACAAAAGAATTCTTCGGGTGCTTTGGTATCTTTGATGATATAGGACGAACGGGTCATGAGTTGCGATATGTGATAGCGTATTGCGAAAAAATCACTTGTTTGTTGGTGAACCATTGTAGTTCCCCCCCCCCCTATAATTAAGCTTAACAAGTGAAAGCATATGATGTAAGAAACTTTTCGGCAAGCTTGAATCAAAGTCATGTTTTGTCAACAATGTTGGAAACCACACCCTTCTTTTATGCCAATTTTGACACTTTTTCGATCAATTCCGGCAAATAAATTTGAGACGATCGTCAATTATAGTGCTCTCTGAAAAACTGTGCCAAAAGAGTGCCCGGGCGTGCCCATTTTAGTAATTTGTATCTGTATTTCATTGATTTTTGCTGTTTTCTTTTCGCATATCACCCGAGACTGAAATTTGTTAGCTTACTCATCCTTTTGCTATTGGCGACAGTAGAAATCAATTATCATAAAAAAATATCTTGCTCTGAAAGTAAGTGACGATTATACAGTCAAGCGGAATGCTATTGTCTTGCCACTTGCAAGCCTCATGTGGTTTAATTAAGCGCATACGTAGCATATTTTCGTGTGGCGGCTTCGAACGTCGTGCAAAGGAACATGACTTGTTGTAACTCTATTTCTAATATCTCCTTGATCATACATGAACGCTGAATACATTTGAATTTGCTTTCAGGCATTCTATTGTGAGCAGTTATTCTACGTTGGTCAATATGTTCTTTATCTGGAAATACGGTCTCATGTTTATTCTACTTTAAAGTATGTTTACGAGTCTGTACTTAAACATTCTCCTGCATTTTGCATATCTATGCTAACACATATTGCCAGGTGCCTTGATTCACGACTCATTTGCTTATTCATGACATGCGAGCTATTTCACTTCTTTAGAACCCCGGGGGGGGGGGTCGCTCTCCACACTGCCTGCTACGTACCCGCGTCCAGAAAAAGAGTCGTAAATGGTCCCTTTTCCAGCCCTCGGGCGTCGTCGACGTCTTTTGGAAAAAGGGTAGCTTTTTCAGCACCGTTTGCAGGCAATCGCCACTTAGAGTAGCCTTTTCTCACATGTCACACCATTTAGGGTTACTAATTTAGTTATGTAGATTACGCCATTTAGGGGTGCAAATTTTTTGTGGATCTAATAACATCTCCAAAATGAACGTTTGATAATTAGGAGAATTAGTTAATTGCTAAGTGAACCTCTTCGGGTTGCGCAATGAACAATAATGTTCTAAATGAGAAGGACACTTGGGTGGGGTATCAAATTAGTTGATTTCACTTTTTACGCCGCTTAGGGTATCAAATTAGTGGATTCCATGTTCACGCCACTTAGGGTATCAGAATAAGTGGATTTCCTGGGAGTCACGCCACTTAGGGTAGCTTTTCTGATGTGTTACGCCATTTAGGGTTGCAAATTTGGTTATGTAGGTTTCGCCGTTTAAGGTGCATTTCTGGGGTTGTTGGACACGGGTGGGAGACAGGCCGTGTGGAGAGCGACCCCTCCCCCTCCCCCGGGCTTTAGACCTGCTATTTGTGCTGTTAATGCAATGTCATTTCTTATTAATTATCATATAGGGCGGCACACTGAAGGTTTATAGCTTTGGTATTAAACTCACGAAAGTGTTGGTAACGTCCACATTTTTTAAAACGAAACTTCGGTATTTTTTTTTCTTTTTGTTAACGAAGAACAAAGAAAGGAGACCTGTAGAAATACATATATTAAATGAAAAGTTGCTTCCCAATTGATTTTCAATAACACTCTATCACCGTACTCTGAAGCCAATCCTTCAAGTCTACACACTAAGAAATTAGGGTACAAATTTGAACCCCTAGGGGTACAACTTTGAACCCCACTTTGGGGGTACAAACTTTGTACCCTAACCTAAGGTGCAATATTGTACCCTTTGGGTGACAGTATTAAATTAAATATTGAACCCTAAGGGTTCAAAATAGGACCCAAAGGGTCTAAAACTGGAACCTAAATGTCTAAATATGGACCTTAAGGGTACAAAAAAAATGGAACCTTATGGTCTAAAACTGGAACCCTTGGGGTCCAATATTGAAACAAAATGGGTCCAAAATTGCTCCCCAAAGGTGCATTTTTACATCCATATGGGTTCATGCACATCGTTACACACACCTATACATGCATGTGCACACGCAAACTTGCACACACATACACACACACACACACACACACACACACACCATCACACACAAACACACACACACACACACACACACACACACACAACAACACACACACAGAACCCACAAAAAAACACAGACATACACACAAACACACGCGCGCACACACACACACACATCTATGTACGTATATACAAGCACGAATGCAAGCATACAGAGCACACACACATATATTACAAGAAGCAGGGTAAAATGGATATCATTCGAGAGCCACATGTATTTTAATATAAAATGAAAAAAAAAACACTTTATTTCTTGATACAGCTTCAATAACAGCAAAACACCATTTCTTTTCAAATACAAATTTGCTACACAAGTCTTTATGGTAAACAGATGGATAACATGACAATCTTTGCCCGGTATTTAGCTTCTAGTTTCCCAAGGACTGGTGGGAATACAGTATAATGAACCCCCCCCCCCCTAAAAAAAAAAAAAAAAAACCAAAACAACAACAACAACAACAACAACAACAACAACAACAAACAACAACAAAAACAACAAAACAAAACGAAGAAAAAACAAACAAAAAACCGACACATACTGTATACCACATTTATCAAGTGAGTGTTCAATTCATTAGCATTATATTACTTATTAGTTATATCAAATTAGTTGTTTAAAAATATTTCAGAGAGTTGCTGGATTTGTTAAAGAGGCAATGCTGTTTCACTTGCCTAACATGTTTTGTAATTACACTCAGTTCAAATTGCTAAGTACTGTACAAAGATTTCTTATGAACAAAAATACAAGTAAACAGTATTTTTTCACATTATTGCATTAATGCATCGACAGGAAAATATTGTGGTAAGACTGGTGACACAAGTTTATAGTACTTTCAGTGCAAATCTTGTAAATACTTCATAGTCAAATATGAAAAATAAACATGTATTATTGCAGGCTAAATTTACAGCAAAACATACAGGTACAGGGGGCCTTGATATAACAATCTATTGGGACCACAGAAATGTCTTATATTGGATTTCTTGTTATGTCAGGGTAAAAAAAAGAGATTTTAAACGGAATGAGACTTGCAAAATTATCCTGTTATATCAGTTATCTTGCTACATCCGACCTCACTATGACATGATTCCCCTGTATTGAAAATATCACCTTAGTTTGCAAAGGTGGAAATCTTTGCACTCTTGTGGTAATGGACTGAAGTCCTATCATCAAGTCCTCCAAAAAACTTCTGAAGCAGTTGCAAGGTCTTCTTTCACTATGCGGGTACTCCTCCCAGACGACTGGCTGCTCTATACACCCTTTGGTGCCATCCATGGAAGATGCAAGGTCCCCACAATGATTTGGATTGCCGGAAATCACGAGGGTCAGGGTGGGTCCAAGTGGCTTCTTATTCCTAAATACATATAAAAAAAGCAAATCCTTGAATGTCATTATTTAGGAATGCAATGACTGACTGATGATATGACAGAACAATCATTTTATTTGTGCCCTCCAGTAATATGTAACAATGATTTTTTTAAGCTACACCTAACGAACAAACTGCGGTTTACTTGTCAGGTGTCGCTGTGGAGCATTCATTGTTTCGTGTGATGTTTTGAAGGGTGCCATTTAAATGTGTTGGTTGACATATCATTAGTCTAGCAGTTTATTGCAACCAAAAAACAAACGAGAGTTCAACATCAATCCCCTTGTATATATTTTATTTTCCTTTTTATGTACTTTTTTGTTTTCATTCTCTCTGTATTTGCCGTTAAATTTCAGCAAAACGAAATTGAAAATAATCATATTTGACTTTATTCAAAATACACCCGTGATTTGTATTAAATTTTTAGCTTGAACATTGAATTTTATTGGGAGCCATTTTCTGTCCAATGTGCATATACCATATAAGTTTTGTACTGCTGAACCATAACATTCTATTCAACGCACATTGCCGCTTTCTGTAAGGAAGAGCTGGAATAAACTACCTCGCAAAATTGATCTACATGTTAACAATGTATTGCTCGGAAAAGAACACTGAATTAGATAAAGAATTTTTTTCCGTTACTTAACCCTACATGTATATTATCAGGAAGGGGGGGGGGGTCAAATTGCATCCCCCTTGACGAATTTCGGCACTATTCCGCTGCGCAATTTGTTTTTGACGGCGTCTCTTGCTGACTGTTTACTTTCAAGTCTTGCGCATCTTTTGAAATTATTTGCGCTAAAATTAGACATACCCTTATGACGTTGCGCGACTTTTTGTACATGCATGTCAGCCCAAAAATTGCTTAAAAACGTGATTTTGAATATGAATTAACGCAAATTGTGTTTTCAGCCAAAAATCATAAATGTATGATTAGTTTTACTTATACATGTTGAAATGAATTAATTTTATGCTGTCTATGGTCACAAACGTGTCCCCAACAAAACTCATCAAAAAACCAATAAAAAACAAAAGATCCAAAAACAAGGAAATACATAAGAAATTCACAAAACAATAAAATACAAAAGAAATTCACGAAACAATAAAATACATAAGAAATTAATTCCGATTCGGCAAATGTTTTGTGGATAATTTGTTAGAAATGTCAGAAGGAATATATTCACACACAAAAAAGCATTCTACCTGCTATTGTAAATGAGTAATAAGTGAAATAATAAATTTAATGTACTCATCTTCATAATTAATTACTTAAAAATATAAAGCTATATATATATATTTTGAAAATTTTATTGTACAGTCTTGTAGTTTGCATCTGGCTCTATGCGCATGCATATTTTCGCGGCAATGGCGCGATCCACAGCCGAAATATGAAAATTGACCCCACCCCCCCCCCCCACCACACACAAAGTAAAAACCTGGTCTGAAATAGCTCATGAAAAAATAATATACATATACCTTGTCAACGACGTACAGTGAATCCTTCTCCCCGAAAATCACTGGAAGTAGAAGACACGACACCAATACATGTACCATCAAATCTGAAAATGACATAATTAAAAAAAATAAATTACACGGCGACTCTTGTAATACATCATTGAACATACGCACACATCCTCAGATGAGTGAAGACAAGAGAAAGAAAGAGCAATGTTGCTGATGATTGATATATACAATTTATGCTGATAGTTGACGGTAGTAATGTAGATGTTTATCATGTTTATCAAAATATTTTAATAGCAAAAATAAGTAAAAAGTAATATAGTAATAAAGGAAAACACTATTCCACTCTGAGATTGCAGATCTCTCCAGAAACAAGACCACTCATTAGAAATGATGTGTACTATTGTGTAGTGTCTATTGGGAGGTTACTGGACAGTCACTCACATGACTCGTCATGCACATGGACTTTGTTTATGTCCCATGCTGAAGGGGAATTTCCTGGAATGACATTCTCTTTTGCCATGTGACTTTATGGCCCACAAAACAATAAGATAAAACAGACACGAACACACGAACCAATATGACCGAAAACAATCTCAAAGTCCCAGAACGTTATGGGGAATAACGAGTGTACCGTGAAATAAAATACTGAAGCAACAAACAAACAAACAAAAACAATAGACAGTGATATTAGTAAAATAACAAACCCTTTATGAGGATATCATTGCAATGATTAATGTATTAATGAAATGTCACATATTTCCAGCAGGGTTGACTATATAAACCAAGTTTTCGGAGAGAAAAATACCTTGCTCCTCTTTACTTGAAGTTGCACCATCTAGATCCTCTCGATAGGCCAGAATGATGTCCTTTGCTCCTGACATTTTCTCTCCTTCCTTGATGATGATTGGACCATTGTGTTGAATGCATTCTTAGATGACAGCACAGTTGCCACATCTTTCGCCTCATATGAAACTTGCAGTTCACCGATGAGCTAAAACAATGAGAAAAGAAAATTTACAAAATATTAGACAGGACATTATATGATATGGTATCGCAACATTAATATATAGAACATAATATAACTCAAAATGAGCTTGTGTCCACATCCCCATTGATAATGGATAACCCCACTTTAACAGATCAGTACGCATTGTCTAAGACTTGATTTTGATACTTATTTAGTGCACTTCACCTACCTAACATACGGAGTGTCCTCAAGACAAATCATTTATAAAATCTGTGCATATATGTAGTCGGGAAGTCATTGTGATAGCATATCAATCTCCATGAGTTTTGACCAAATCCAACGCAGAAGTTAATCTGATTAAAGTGTGCTAAATGCCAGCAAGATCAAAGTTCAAACTAATCATTCATAGTAAAACGTCCTGTCTACCATAACCTTCTGACTACACTATGTATCAATACCCATATGCGGGCTGAGCACACCTATACTGCGTATGTGTCCAGGATATGAACCCATTGGGACACTCAATTTTCATTGGGGGATTTTTTTTATGAGTGCCTTATCTTATCCATGCATCAGTGGTTTTCTTTTTCTTTTCTTTTTTTTTTAATTCAGAGCCTACAGTAACCTGTGCACAAACAAATCTCCATAACGTTAGATCTATATAGACCTTGGTTTATGGGCTGGATTAACCCTGAGCCGCTGCCACCTACAAACGCTTTGCCTAGTTGTTTGCGTTCGGGTCGGTGAGGCTATAGGGCTGGCTATATGTATAATGCATATGCAGTGTACCAGTTAGTTGGAATGATAGCTCAATTAGACCAGCAGCCATGGCATTGGCAAGATCCCGGGCAAGATTATGGAGAACAGCTGAGATTATTTTTAGATCTATATTATTTCTGACAGAAAATACTACATCATAGTACATGTATTCATCAAAATGGCTAGCTAATACTCTCTTCATTAGCTATCCTTAAAGAAAACGAGCCACAAGTCCGCAACTATCGAATTTTGCATACACCAATGCCAATGGTGCAGTACATTACGGGCAGATACACATACAACAACCGAACTAACAGTAATATGAAGCTATGGGACTAAACAAAACGTACACGCAGCCACACAATTGCTTTTGAAAAAGGACAACAAATTAATCAAGCAGTTTTCAGGCAAAGAATCATCACTGTCAAAAGAAGAAAACACAGAATGTTTCATCAAATTGTTACAAAACGTTATACTACAACATCCAAAAGAAACGTATTTAGAAAAGTTGAAAATTACTTACTATTCCCAAGCTCTTCACGCCATTTCGGTACACCAGACGCCACGTCACCTCGTTCTACTCAAAGACTGCGCGACGCGTTTCGTCGCGAGATTAAGCCACCTGATTGGCCAGCCGCTCTGCGCTTACTTGCCTGCTATTGGTTTACACACGTTGATGGCAATAGTCTTAAATTTACAGACCGAAATAAGAACATTGATGAATTGCAAAATTGTTTCTCGACTTTCTTTTTTCACAACCACAGTGTTCAGGACTACTTTTTGCTAATTATGCCTGTTTGTTATCTTAGTAGCCTGCCATCAGGTAAAAAATGGAAATTATCTTTCATTTCTCAATCATAAGTCTTCAATAGGGTCTGCGAACCGCATTAGTAAGGGTTCAAAATTGTACCCCTTGTCTTTGTCATCATTTCGAAGGGTTCAAAATTGTACCCTAAAAGGTACAACTTGGCTTGGAGGGTGACATTTCTTCAAAACACGTTACTTTGTACCCTAAATGTACCCTAATTTTTTAGTGTGTAATGGCTCAAAGCCATTCACAAAGCTATAAATACATTAATACATGCTTCAATAAATTTACACCCGTTTAGCTGACATCTGTGTAATAACAGTACTAAACTTTGCCTAATTGGACCTATACCTACCAACAGATGGCGGAATTTCATATTTTCACATTGAGAAAGGTATAGCTAGTCATTTTTGAAGGAGCGTCCCTTTCAAGCCACTGCGCATTACACTGTCCTCTCCCAAGCAGAGTTTAATGCAATGAAGTGAATGTGAAATGATTATTGTTGATTTTTGGTGTAGTGCTTCTTAATGCATGGAAATGAATAATCAATTCAAAAAGTATCATTGCTTGCTCAAACTTGTTCCTTTTCACCTTAAATGTCAGATCAGACATTAATTCAAAATTTGACGTGCGCGTATCGTTCGTCACGACGTGGGGACGGCTATGATTACCTGGAGTGATGACCTTTGACTTGAAGTTACTGTGTACCAAGTTTGGTTATCTTACTCGACTCAAGTCATGAGATATGCGTGAAATGCGATTTTTCTTTGTGACGTCATAGATGACGCCACAAGTATTCGACATGCAAAGTGGTACCTGAAATATTATCTACGAATCATAGGCTATCAGAATAAGCAATAAAAGGTATAGGGGCAATCGTTAATTCTAGAAAATTATGACTGCTTTCAGACTTAATATCAAACGTACGCGTACGCGTTTGTCGCAACACCCGCACACATATGATAAGCACCCGTGATGACCTTTGACCTGAAGTTACTGTGTACCAAGTTTGGTTATGTAACTCAACCCCAGTCATGAGATATGCGCGAAATACGATTTTTCTTTGTGACATCATAGATGACGTCACAATAATTTGGCATAGAATGCGATGCCTGAAATGTTATCTACGCGTTTTACGCGGATCACCAATAATGGGGAGTAGCACACATGTACGTGTATTCAATATGAGGAGCGATCGGGCTGTTAGGCACATTGCGTCGTTTCCTGTCTGATAATGTTGTAATTTACTTAAAGGGGGGGGGTGATCCTCGTGTATCGCTCGTGGCATGTATTCATGCAAAATATGACCACCTGGGGGGATTTTTGATTCGGGGATTGGCGTTGAGATGACCGTTGCTTTGGAAGCGTCGAAGCGACATGAAACACGCATGTTTTAGCTGTACGCTCGTGTCTGACTTAATTTGTCACAGAGACGAATTGGTGATCCGTGTATTAGCTCCGATCATAAGATCTTGACAGAGTGTGACAAGCTATATGACGTATTAGTGCTTGTTCAAAGCTGTCCCTTTTCACCTTAAATTCTCAGTCAAAAATTAATTTAAAATTCGACGTGCGCGTACGCGTTCATTGTAACGCGCGCGCTGATGATTAGCACTAGTGATGACCTTTGACCTGAGATTATTATGTATCAAGTTTGGTTATGTTACACGGCTCCAATCATGTCATATGGACGAAACACGATTTTCCGTTGTGACATCACAGATGACGTCACAACAATTTGGTATGTAAAGTGATGTCTTAAATCGTATCTACGCATCAAAGGCTATAGGAATGAGCAATAAAAAGTACGACTCATCGTTAATTCTAAATAGTTATGACTTACTCCTTCGGCGTGACGCCCGCACGTATATGACGAGCACCAGTGGTGACCTTTGACCTGAAGTTACTGTGTCCCAAATTTGGTTTTCTTACTCGACTCCAGTCATGAGATATGCGCAAAATTGGGGCATTTTGGTAAGGGTTTTTTTGATTCGGGGATTGGCGTTGAGATGACCGTTGCTTTGGAAGCGTCGAAGCGACATGAAACACGCATGTTTTAGCTGTACGCTCGTGTCTGACTTAATTTGTCACAGAGACGAATTGGTGATCCGTGTATTAGCTCCGATCATAAGACCTTGACAGAGTGTGACAAGCTATATGACGTATTAGTGCTTGTTCAAAGCAATCCCTTTTCACCTTAAATTCTCAGTCAAAAATTAATTTAAAATTCGAAGTGCGCGTACGCGTTCATTGTAACGCGCGCGCAAAATTGGAGCATTTTGGTAAGCGCGCGTACGCGCGCTTCTTATCGCGCGCACCCCCTTTTCTACGGAGTAACGTATTTTTTCGATGATTTTGGATGTCTAACTGAATTTTTCGTCATTTAGAACCTTTTCCCGTCCACCAGAGCCAAAAATGTCGCTTACACGCCCGAAAAACTTAAATGCACGCGCATGCGCTTGTAGTTAATGGCGGCAATTTTAAATCACTCATATCTCCCTAGAATTAACGATCACCGCTACTTTTTATTGCTTATTCCGGTAGGCTATGATGCGTAAATAGTATTTCAGGCATCGCTTACTATGCCAAGTGTTGTGACGTCAGCTGTGACGTCACAAAGAAAAAATCGTATTTTGCGGATATCTCATGACTGGAGTCGAGTCAGCACTGAAGCTAATCGTAACCGTCCGCGTTACGACCAGCGCGTACGCGCACATCGAATTTTGAATTAATGCTTGATAGAGAATTTAACGTGATGAGGGACATGTTTTATCATGCAATAAAACTTGATTTAGATCGCTTGTCACATTTTCTTTAGATTTAATGATCGGAGCGGCTACGCGGATCACCAATTCATCTCAGTGACGAATTAAAGTCTAGTTTATGTTTCTTTCTGGTCACTTTTTGTTCAGACGATATCTCAAAAGCGAAAAGGTCAATAATCTTGTAACTCAGTATAATTATGTTTCATGTTGATACCTCGGCATGGTAGTCCGGGCAAAGTGATAGAGATCTGTGACGTCATTTATGACGTCAATAGCCAAAAGTTAGACTTAACCTACATGTGCGATATTTCAAGCCGGCAATGAAATAAAACTACCAAATTTGGCAAAGGTCAAGTTGAGGTCAAGGGTCAACTTTCGGACCATACCTCGTTCACGTGCGCGTCACGACGGGCGCCTAAAATGCAAAACTGTTCCAAATCACTCTTTATGAAAGCACTATACGTTTTAGGTCATTGGGAACATTTTGGTGCGATTGTCTACGCTCGCAATTTTTCGCGCGCACCACTTTCCCGAGCCAATACCGTTGTTTTTTGGATGGTTTTGGATGTCTGACTCAATTTCACATTATTTAGAACCCTTTACCGACCACCCTGACCCATAATATCGCTTAGAAGTCCAAAAAATGTAAATGTGCGCGCATTGCGCGCGTAAAGAAAGGCGGCATTTTTGAATCACTCATAACTCTATAGAATTAACGGTGACCTCTTCTTTTTATTGCTTATTCTGATAGCATATAATGCGTAAATGAGGTTTATTAGGTTTCAGGCATAACTTTCTTTGCTAAATTGTTGTGACGTCATCTTATACGTCACAAAGACAAATCGTATTTTGCGCATATCTCATGACTGGAGTCGAGTAACATCACCAAACCTGGTACATAGTAACTTCAGGTCAAATGTCATCATGCGCGCTTATCATAACGCGTACGGATACGTTTAAAATTAAGTCTTAAATCAGTCATTTTTCTCGAGAATAAACGATGACCCCTTCCTTGTACTGTTTATTCTGATAGCCTATGTCATCACAGGCGCTAATCAGCACGCACGCGTTATAATGTACACGTATGCTCACGTCGAATTTAAAATAGATTTTTGACTGAGAATTTAAAGTAAGAAGGGACAGCTTTGAACAAGCAATAGTATGTCATATAAATTGTCACACTCTCTCAAGATCTAATGATCGGGGCGCATACACGGATCACCAATTCGTCTCAGTGACGAATTAAAGTCAGACGCGATCGTATAGCTAAAATATACGTGTTCCATGTCACTTGGACGCTTACAGAGCATTGGTGATCTCAACCCCAAAACCCGAATGAAAAAATCACCCCCCTCCCGTTGGCGTCCCTTTTTGTACGAGTACGTGTCATCCGTAGAAACACGAGGATCACCCTACCCCCCCCCCTGCATTTCAGTAGATCACATTATTCACAGACATGAAACGACGCAAAGTGTCCAACTGCCTGATCGCGCGTCATATGGAATACACGTACATACGTTATACTACCCATAATTGGTGATGCGCGTAAACGCGGATCACCATAGATTTCGTCAGAATTTTTTTTTTCTTCTTTATTGGTGATCCGCGTATCACCATGGAGTTTGTACAAATTTTTGGTGATCCGCGTATTCGCGGATCACCATAGAGTTTGTACGAATGTTTTACTTACCTCCTTTATTTGTGTTTCTTTTTGACCATTTTTTTATGCAGAAGATATCTCAAAAACAATGACGGCAATAGTCTTGTAACTTGGTATAGTTATGTCTCACGTTATTACCTCGGCATGGTAGTCTGGTCAAAGTGATCGAGCATCTGTGACGTCATTTATGACGTCAAAAGCCAAAAGTTAGACATAACCTTCATTTGCGATTACTCAAGCCGGCAAGTCGAATAAAACAACCAAATTTGGCTGAGGTCAAGTTTAGGTCTAAATGCATCTTTTGGACCATACCTCGTGCGCGTGCGCGTCACGACGGGCGCGTAAAATGCAAAAATGCTCTAAATTACTTCTTATTGACAGCACTATACGTTTGAGGTCATTTGGATCATTTCGATACGCGCGCGTACGCGCGCACCACTTTCCCAAGCAAATACCGTCATTTTTTCGATGATTTTCGATGTCTAGCTGAATTATCCATCAAGTAGAACCCTTTTCCGACCACTCGGACCAAAAAAAAAATCGCTTACAGATCAAAAACATCAACGTGCGCGCACTGCGCGTAGTGAATGGTGGCATTTTTTTAATCACTTAGAACTCTCTAGAATTAACGGTGACCCCTATTTTTTTATTACTTAATCTGATAGACTATGATGCGTACATGACATTTCAGTCATCGCTCGGCCGTTACATGGCAAAAGGGTGTATCTGCAAAATACACATTCCAAGAAAAATCACTTTGAAGTTTCAGCTTTTACCTTTTTGTGAAAACAGACTTTTTCAAAGTTGATTTTTGTTTCATTTGGTAAATTATC
>JZLH01S0052744.1:157884-174400 GCA_001188425.1 Eucidaris tribuloides | reverse complement strand
CTATTGTGTATGCAGCCAAAAGGGTGATGGCAGATGACACAATTCGATTCTAAGTCAAAGCATGAAGAAAGGATAGTATCTGCCAACATTACACCACATCGTTCTATTGTATATCATGGCAAAGTATCTGCAATACACCATTACTAGTTATCTGTAAATCATGCAGAATAATTTCTGCCGAACATTTTATTTCATTAATGACCAAATTGGCAAAAAAGACATATTTGAAACTCTAGGTTTGAATGGAACTGTATCACTGTCGCTCGCCGAACATTAAAATGCTGTGCGTAGCAGCCATCAACGTATTCATGGTTTGACACCGTGAATATGTTCATCTCGGCAATCGTTGCATCAGCTAGCTAACCCAGGAGCGCCGGCCCCCCGCGCTGCCTCCCTCGTTAAAGGCTAGGCTCTTGCAATAACTTGTCACCATGTGAACAATTTTTGGATGCGCATCCGCTGTTCCGGGCGTTACTTTACATGAAATTTTCGTGAAATTGAAAGCTGTGTAAACATAGCCACTTCAAAATAAAAATATGCAATGGCAAATTTCAGCTAACATTAATCATATTTGACAAAGCACCGTCCCACATAAAATCTCAAATGCTAAAGCAGAAAGAGCAATCTAAACGAATGCTACGTCACAGACCGGTACTCGTCTGACAGTGTAGCTCGGCAGTTGTCGTTTTGGATTTTTGCGGGGGCTTCGTTACGTACTAGAGGCATAACCTATCTTATCACATCGCCATGCCCAATACGTTGTTAACTTATAGTACACACACGACACAGTTTATCATAGTATCCTACCCTCATCATAACACTTTAGGTAAAACTTACCTTTTAAAATAATTAACACTAATTAAGTCCTCTCTCTCTGCATCCGCAATTCAACCTAAAATGTTAACAATAGACGAAAAAACTCTCGCACAGAGCGCAGGACTTGATTTACCTTTTATATTACGTATCAAATACATTAGCATTATTCACACACGCGCGCGCGCGTTACGTGCATGCCATGACACACATTCAAAAAGCGCGCTATCTAATAACATACACGAGCCGGTTCAGACTATAGACATGCTAACAACTGGCGCTAAAGGATGTATTAGCACATACCACCCCTTTGCCCCTTAACTAGCTCAAACTTCCCGCTTCAAGCATTTGCGCGAAAGACGTATGTATCAGATACACCTTTTGCCCATAAATTGGTCTTTGACTTTCGCTGGCGCGAATAGACGTATGTGCAGATACACTCTTTTCCAATTTCACAAATCTGCTGCCGCTCATGCATTTTTTGCAAAGTGTATCTAGCAGAACACCTTTACCGAAAATACATTCAACTCGTCTGCGCTGCTGGTATCTATAAGAACACCCTTTTGCCATCAATACGACAGATGTTTCTAAAAAATGCTGTAATACCCCTGCATCTCAAAAAGGCAGACGTCCTGCAATTACGAGACCTAGATAAATGCGAAAGAGCCCTCTAAAAACCGCCCAAATGCAAAAACCTAAAAATGTCAAAACTTTGCATATACACCCTTTCCACGTGACGCCCGGCCGCGCTTTCTACGCCAAATTGTTGTTACGTAATCTATGACGTCACAAAGAAAAATCGCATTTTGCGCATATCTCAGAATTGGAGTCGAGTTATATGACCAAACTTGGTACAGAGTAACTTCAGATTAAAGGTCATCACGCGTGTTTATCATTTGCATGTGGAAATTTGCGACGAACGCGTACGCACAATTTGAATTAATGTTTGATTGACAATGTAACGTGCTGGGGACATATTTCAGCATGCAATGATACTTGACGACGAACGCCTACGTGTAACTTTAATATTAAGTCTTAAATCAGTCATAATTGTCTAGAATTAACGATGACCCCTACGTTCTATTGCTCATTCTGACAGCCGATGATCTCTAGATAACATTTCAGGCATCACTTTGCATGCCGAATACTTGTGGCGTCGTCTATGACGTCACAAAGATTAATCATATTTCGCACATATCTTATGACTGCCGTCGAGTAAGATAACCAAAATTGGTACACAGTAACTTCAAGTCAAATGTAATAACTGGTGTTTTTCATTTTCATGTGGGCATCGCGACAAACTCGTACGCGCACGTCGAATTTTGAATTAATGTTTGATTGACAATGTGACGTGCTAGGGACATTTTTTTATTCTTTTTTTTATTTAATTTTTTTATAAGTGTATGTTTTATTGAATTATATGCAACCAAAATATATACAAGTAATAAACAATGATTGGAAAAGTAAAATGGGGGAAAAAGAAAAAAAAAGGGTGACAACAAGTTTATATTACATCGAAATACATGTTACAAAATAAAAAAAAGTTCCAAAGCCACCGAGTACGTTAACCAAATGAGTAAAAGGGGCAGAGAAATTCTTCCCCGGCGAACTCCACCAAAATCAGGGCACACTATAACTCCAAACACCATATCACAGTGGTTTGCCTGTTCATACCGGATGCTCAATCCACCACCTTCAAAACATTTACCAGAAAAAAAAAACAATAACAAAACAAAACCCTCCTCACATCCACACACTCCTGACCTCAGTGACCTCGCCCTGGGCGAGAAAAGATTAAAATAATTTATGCGTAAACAATTGAATTTAATACACCATAGGCTTATGCACATATCATCAAAATGTGTACTGCTACCAATAAGTATCACAGTGGCTCTGTACCATATTGAATTCAAACTACAAAATGACAAGAAAAATTCTTTAAACAGAATGAACTTGTGGCTCCAACGATAAACTACACTGACATACACGTAACTATAATAATTACATTATCAGTGGGGATTCCAAGAAAAAAATAATAAAAAGGACTCGTATTTGTCAAAACTCAAATCTCCATTTTTTTTAAATGTAGAGGAAGCTTGTTCTTTTTCTTCGCCAAATGATATTCTAACTCCTTTTGCTTTTTGACAAATGATTTAAAAACATCAAAGTTTGGTAAATCTCCTTTAAATTTTCAGGTATATATATATAAATTTTGCCAGTACAGTTAGATAAGTTATAAATTTGTCAACTGGCACAACAAAAAGTTTTTCAAAATTTGTTAAATTAAAATTGGGATCATGTTTTTGCAATAATAGATGAAACGAACCTTCCCAAATTGTTGAAACGTTTTTACATTCACAAAATAAATGAACCATCGTTTCATCAAACTTGTCACAAAATACACAATTTGGTGAATCCTTTCTCTTAATCTTACTCAAAAATGCATTAAAGCTATGCTTTTGTGAAAAATTTTGAAATAAAAAGAACGTAATTTAGTATCAATAGTGCAAGACAATTTTGTAATATGCACTTTTTCCCAGTTGATATTCGCAGGTACTAATATCTTTTCTTTCCAATAATCATAGCATTTATTTGGAACATGTTTGGTGTTCAATATATTGTATGCATAACTAGGAATCTTTTTAACATTCATCAACTTATTGATAAGAGTGTCGTTCACATGAAGCATGCATATTTGGGTTTTCTAACCAGTTATCAGGAATGTTCTTCATTAAAAAAATAAATTTTCTTCTGTCAGATCTAGGGATATCAAAATCAAGAACTAATTTTTCAAATAGTTTATGTCCAGGAAGTGGGGGATTAAATAAATCAGATATCTCTACAATGTTTTTATCATTCCAAGACTCATAATAGAAGTACTTTTTGGATTTGAAACGAATTAGCCTATTAAACCACAATAACTGACATGCGCCTAATTCTGAAAATTTACAGCCAAAATCTTCTATAGTAGCATGTTCTCTAAATATATACCAAGTACGTAAAGAATATGCTTACTGTAAGTTACCCAAAGATTGTAACACAGATTCAGGAGCATAAGATTTTCAAAGAATATTGGGGTCAATTTCCAGGAATGAAAGTTCAATTGTTTTCCATGATGAAGTGAAGTCATCATCCAGCAAATATTTCACCCATGTCATTTTTTGAGCAAAAGCAAAAGCATAAGGATCAACCATCTTTAAATCACCTTGAACATAATTATTATATATTAATTTTCTTTTGACCCTATCTTGGCCACCACTCTAGATTAACTGAAAAAATAATCTATTTGGCTGTAAAATTTCAGTGGTATCTTCACATTAAGAACAGAAAAAGATATAGTAACTGAGAGAGCACAAGAGTCTTAATTACACAAATTTTCCCTATCAGAGAAAGGTTTCTCATTCGCCAACAATTTATGGTTTGTGAGATTTGATTACGTTTTTCTTTGTAATTTAAATCAAATTGAGAGAAAAATGTATCCCCAGAGACATAAAACTAGAAGTCTTCCATGTAAGTCCCCGATCTTAAATTCTTGACAACCCCTTTTAGATCCAATCCAAATTGCTTCTGTTTTAGATAGATTGACCTTACAACCAGAGTATTTACTTAATGTATTCAAAATATTAAACAAATTATCAAATGATTCTCTTGACCCATCTACAAAACAGACCAATTCATCGGCAAATAAGGACATTTTAACCTCTTGATTTTCCACAGCTATCCCTTTAACGTGTTCATTTTGTCGTATAGACAGGGCCGTGATCTCAATAACAAATAAAAACAAATATGGCGAAATTGGACACCCCTGAAAAATACCTTTTTGCATGGAAATACGGTTAGTTAAAGATCCATTATTCATAACATAAGTCTGTCGAAATGAATACAAAGACTTTATCCAATCAATAAATTTAGTACCAAAATTGAATTGTTTTAAAGTATGAAACAAAAAATTATGGTTCACACTGTCAAATGCCTTTTCAATATTAAGTAGAACAATAGCACCAGGAATTTCTTTTGACTGTCAGACTGAGTATATTCAATGACATCAAATATTAAACGTACATGATTACCAATATTTCTGCCTTTTAAAAAACAGATTGATCACAGTGGATAAGACCATGAATAAAACGTTTAATAGGATTTGCGAAACACTTTGCCAATATCTTATAATCCACAGTCAATAATGTTATGGGCCGGTAATTCTTAATTAACAAATGATCTCTGTCCTTCTTTGGCAGAAGAGTAATAACACCATTCCTTTGTGAAACAGACATCATGCCATTTTGTAAAGAAAAAATAAAAGAACTCATTAACAGTTCAGAAATATCAGGCGAGAAAACTTGATAAAATTCAATAGGAAGCCTATCAAATCCTGGAGTTTTGTTCATTTTCATGGATTTAATTGCATCAAATATCTCTTGCTTAGATAACGGGTTCTCCAAAATTTCTTTTTCATCATCAGATAGTTTAGGAATATCTAATTTATCAAACAATCATTCATTGATTTCATTTTCGTTTACTAAATTTTGAACCTCAACTGAATTTGAATATAACTTTGAATAATATTTTTTTTGTATTTCCTTCAAAATTTTATCTGGACCTGAAATTAAATTTCCTTCAGTATCTTGAAGTCTACTAACGGTTTTCTTTTGATAAGACCTATTTTCTAAATTACAAAAAATATTAAGAGCTTTTCTCTCCTTCTTCTAGCCATCTCACTCTATATCTTATTATCAAACCTTTGGTTTCAAAATCATAAATTTTATTTAATCTATCTTCCAATTCTTCACACTTGGATAATTGACAATTTCTGTTGAATACATCAGAACTTAACCCCATCTTTATCTTATCAATTTCATTTAGTATCTGTTCCTTTTCTTTCTTTCTTTCTCTCTCTTTTCTTTCTAGCAGTATATTCTATACAAAATCCAGTTAAAAACACTTAAGAGAATCCCATAATGTATTAGGGTTACAATCTGATTCTTTATGATTTTGTTTAAACTCGGCTATCTTTTCCTTTATCAAATTAATAAAATCTGCATCATGGTGCAAATAAAAACAATTTAATTTCCAATAACCTTTACCTCTCAATGGTTGATTATCATTAAATTGGACAAAAACAACAGAATGGTCTGATTGGATTCTAGGTAGAATTTTAGATTTTACCAAATTATTACAAAAAAATACTAGAAACTAAAATTCAAATTGTATTTTTTATTCAAATTCAAATTGTTTTATTTCTCAGTAAAATCATACATAAAAACAAACATGATATATACAAGGTTAAAATATTACAAATCGGTGTATAAGTCTAAAATTGCATTATGATTCTAATACTGAGGGGTAGCAGCCAAAAAGGAAAAAAATCCTTATTCTTAGGCCGACCCATAATAATAATAAAATCTAACCTAGATAAAACTCGGGGGATTTTTGATGTCTTGTATACTATCTTAATGTTGGATGAAAATTTATCCATACATCGATTAGCTTATACTCATCAATAATAACTGAAAGCATATCACTAACCTTTTTGTTAAAATGTTGTTGTCTAGTACCTTGATAATGTAAAGGGTCAATTACTGCATTAAAATCTCCACCTATAACCAAAGAGGCATTGTCAAATTTATCAACTTCAGCAAAATGTTCTAAAAGGAAATCAGGGTCATCATTATTGGGGGCATATACATTCACAAGGGTTACATCTACATTATTCAACAGGACCTTTAGAAACAAAAATCTGCCATTGGGGTCATAAAAGGATGAAATTACCTTAACTGTAACTGAATTTCTAATAAGTACACACTAAGAATTTAGGGAGTAACTAGGGAGTAAAAATGTGCCCATCGATCGATATTTGACGATCGTTTTCATTAAACACCCTTAACCAGGAATTCTACGCCTTCAAAGGTGTAAAACCGATGAGGTATAAATTAACACCCCAATGTAGTCTTAGGCAAAGTCATGTGAAACGTTTTACACACTACTATACTAATAATAGGCCTATATTCTGTAAGTTAATTTATTGATGTATATTTTATTTCTATCATTAAAGTTTATTGTGACAAAAATTGTCATAATCTGTGTGATTCATCTATTTGGAGATCGTTCGATATAGACACACGCGTGAAACGAGACTACTGTGTCTCAACAACCGCCACTTTTTAATTGACCAATGAGCGAGCATTATGTTGATCGATCGCTAGCTATGGATATTTTCATTGTTAGCAGAATTACATATGTTACGAAACTTCGTAATACTAAGGTAAGTCCATTTGTTTCATTTTTGAATATTTTGAGTAGGCCTATAATTATAGTTGTTCCTAGTTTTATTGTTTACTAAGGGATTCATGTAGCTTTCTGTACAATGAGGTTTATCGCTTGTGGCGATCTGGGTAATATTCGAAACTCGTTCCACACAGAACCTAGTCCCATGCATGCATTTGTTTGTGTGTTGGACAAGTCACAACGCAAGATTAAGATTTAAAGCAAATGGACCACAATTTACACTATGGTACCTCCTCAGACCTTTTCCAGTTTCTGTACAGTAGGGCTTGAATGATTTAGGCGTCTGACATAACTGGTTACATTTGATTTGCCGTAGATTCTAACGGCAGCTGGACGGTCGTAACGTGACTCGTTACTAATTTCAGTGCAGGATTTCATGCATGTGCACGGCTTTCACATGCAATGGCGTGGCTGCTAGCCTGCTACGTGATTGATATACTGGGATCTGGTGTTGTAGCTGAATTGGTCTGTTCGTGACTCTGCTGTTTACGTCTGGGCACTTGGCCAACGTGCGTAGTCAGTACTGGAGTCCATAGCTGTAGGCGGGCGCACGCTGTGGTGTTCTTTTGCAGACTCTGTGGTTGTACTTTACTCTGTACTACGTGCTTTGACCTAGCCGCTCGGACGTGAATGGCGAATAGACCGATTCGGCTACCACACTGGCCAGGGAGAGGGACCACAGTGTTGAATAGCATGTGAAATCCTGCACTAAAAATGGTGAATTTGGCCTTCAAAACTTTTGGATTTTTGTGTCGGCGCAAAAATGTATTGATAGATTGTTATGAATTGTATTGCAGTTTTTACTTAGATGCACGTCAGATTCTGCATGATGTACACAGTATAGCCTACACAACAGTCAACATAAAAAAAAAATATGTTATTGGGCTTTTTATTCCAGAAGACTACATGTTTCTCTGAATTTCCTCACAGAGTGGAATAAGTGTGTGGAAATGCAGCTTGGTCCACAATGGCTTCATCCGGCAAAAGCCTATATTAAAAGTTACCATGGAAACCCTTTTAAAGGATTACTGATCGTTTACGAGAATCTGCAGGATCATTTGGAACATGAACTTCGACGGATTCTCGACTTATTGAAAGTACCGATCAACGATCGTTAGATAGAGTGATATAGTAGTGTCTGCACTCTGCAGTGACTGAAAATTAATCATGAAGAGCTCCAGATTATTAAAAACCCTCTTAGAATCCACGGTGATTTTTCTGGTCTCAGCACCCGAACCTGATGTACATTAAATTCTCTTCTCTACTCTGATATAACAAAGAATTTTTATGGTATACTTTATATAATTAATAATGTAATATTTATGGTCCCTGTCAGAATGCGGTTTCATTATCCATTGTATATCATATTTATATTTCATTATTCAGTAACCAAGCTTCTCATTCTGGTGAACATTCCGCAAGAAGCAAAGTACATAATGGCACTTGGAATACATGGCTTCAAAAATGCTTGCAGAGGTGATGGAACTCATCACATCAGGCGACCGCAAATCCCTGCTCAAATGCGAATGGAGCAGCATTGGCAGCAAGACGTCAACAGTTCTGTTTGAAGATGTCATTCAGCATACAAAGTAAGTTACCTCTATATGTTTCATTTTTTTTTTTTCAGTTTTGACAGACTATAATACTCCAGAGCTGTTTTGAAACATGTTTTTCTTTCAAAATTATGTGAGTACATGCATTCTGATGACTTGTTTTCTGCATTATATAAAAAAATAATGCAAATTTATGAATGTTTTTCATAGGAAGACTTATCAAGTTTGAAAGAACATGTACACGTACATGCAGCTATCAATTATATGAATGTTCTCAAGTCAAAATTGATATTGAAAATATGATTGTCACCTTTTCTCTCTACATGTCAGGTTTTATGGACGTATTCATTGATCAACAAATTCAAGAATGAGAGGACGAGCTTGGTAGATGACGATGCCCTGACAAAGAAGCTGAAGTACGGGAACGGGTGAAGAGAAAAACAAGACAAGCTTCCTTCTTCTGTTATGAAAGCTAAACATGCATAAGACGTATGTGCTATTCAACAAATTGCTGAATTTCTATTTTTCTACTGCTAGAGCCACTGGCTAATATTTACCACCGTTAAAAAATAGTGAGTTACATAATCATCCATGGTCCAAGTGTCTATGATAAGGTCTAAAAATAAAGCCCTGAAAAAATTCAAAATGATTATTTAGTGCTTTAAAAAGGTGAAAATCGTAAGTTGACCGGAATCACCTGCCCATTTCCTCAAAAAGACTTACTGTGTGGATCTATGCTATTTTTTACTCGCCCCAAGTACTAAGTGTTTATTCATCCATATCTTGTCAGGAGCAGCATAAATTTCCAAACTTTTGTATTCTAGGGTGTTTATTTGTCCATTCAAACACTGCTATGTAGCTCAGATAACAAAGTTTGACATGTTTTTAATTTGAAGCTCCACAATGTTAGCAGATAACATGTACTTCATAGACACAGGCTAACAATGTGGAGCTTCAAATTACAAAAAAAAAATGTCAAACTTTGATATCTGAGCTACATAGTAGTGTCCAAATGGACAAGTAAACACCCTAGAATACAGAAGTTTTGAAAGTTATGATGCCAGTGGCAAGATATGCATGACTAAGTAATTGATACTCGGGTGGAGTGCAAAATAGCCACAATCTACACACATTAGGTGTATGGGAGGAAATAGGCGCGTGAATCCGGTCAACCAGTGTACATGTACTTATAGATTTTAACTTATCAAAGCACTAAATAATTATTTTGAAATACAATTTTTCAGGGCTTCATTTTTAGACCTTATCAAAAACTCTTGGAGCATGGAAGATTATGCAGCTCACTATTTTTGTAAACTGTGGTCATTGTTAGCCTGTGGCTTTAAAGATTGTGTCATTGATTTGCACGGCAAAAAACATCTAAATGAATGAAATCAGCTGAAATCATATCCAATGTGAAGATTAATATAAATAAACACCTCTCATAGAGACTTGGGGTAAAATATTGAGTTTTGGTGAAAATCTGGACGGTTAAACTTCATCCTTTTTCAAATTACTCAGAAGCATTTTCAAAAAATCGTCCGATCAGCCGTTAGCCAAAGGTCGCGCGGAGGTTAGCCGTTTAACCAATCACAGTGCTCCGCTGGTCGTGCGACGTTACACAATAACCGCGATTCGCAGTTTGAGCAAAATTGAAACTCACGGAAAGAACAACATTCTGGTAGCATGTTTTTATTAGTTTTTTCTCATAAAACAACAAATTCATGACGTATGGATCTCAAACTTTCAACACATCATTTGTAAGTACTAAACTACCGTTTGGTATTGATAATGAAGGGAAGTAATGGACTTGCACATCCCTGACACAATCTTTAAGGAGGAAAGTTGAAGGTATTTTAGCACAGCCTACTGAAGACAAAATTTAGAATTTTCACACAAATCAAATATCATGTAGAAATTCAAGCCACATAAATGTGCATGTTGTATACTAAAGGGAGGCAACTGCTGCGTTAAAGACGTGAATTCAAAATTTCACATCACAAAATGTAGTTTCTACTAGTTACTGCAAGCTACTTTTTTTTATAAAAGAAATATCGCGTACACACGAACCCCTTTGAGCAAAACACATTTTAGATATTTCCACTAGTCATACAATGAAATATCTTCAATAAAGAAGGAAAACATTTATTCTTGCCGTCTTTAAAGCCCTGCCATTTATTTTTTTATGCCTCCGCCCCGTAAGGGAGCCGGAGGCATTATGTTTTCGGGTTATCCGTCCGTACGTCCATACGTCCGTACGTCCGTGCGTCCACACTTTCTTGTGAACAAGATTACTGAAGTACCGCTGGAGAGATTTTGATGATACGTAGACCACGAGTAGACCACTAGGCAAGGATGAATTGATTAGATTTTGGGACAAATCCGTCAAGAGTCAAAGGTCAAAGGTCAATGAACTTTGTCCTAAAATGTCATTTTCTGCCTATAACTCCAGTCAGGAGTGCTCACTGTTGATATAATTTGGTGGTTAGGTTTAGAAACAAAAGACAAATATTTTGGTAGAGTAACGGCGTCAAAGGTCAAGGTCAAGGGTCAAAGGTCAATGACCTTTGTCCCAAAATCTCGTTTTTGGCCTATAACTTCAGTTAGGAGTGCTCACTGTTGATGAAAATTGGTGGTTAGATTCAAAACCAAAAGACATATATTTTCGTAGAGTCACAGGGGTCAAAGGTCAAGGGTCAAAGGTCAATGAACTTTGTCCCAAAATGCTATTTTCTGCCTATAAGTTCAGTTATGAGTACTCACTGTTGATGTAATGTGGCGGTTACGTTCAAAACCAAAAGACAAATATTTTGGTAGAGTCACAGGTGTCAACGTTCAGGGTCAAGGGTTAAAGGTCAATAAACTTTGTGTCAAAACTATAGCTTCAGTTAGGAGTGCTAATTGTTGATATAATCAGGTTGTTAGCTCCTACATAGTGGGCGCACAGGGCGGAGGCATACCCATCGACTACGTGCAGTCTAACTTTTCTAGTTTATTATTATTTTAAAATAATAAACACATATTTAACCTACCTACAAAATTTTAGCAAAACAATTCATATCTAAAAATCTAGTTTACAAACATGAATAAAACAAGGATCCTTAGCTGGAGTGCGATCATGCAGTGAACTCTGATCTCTAATGTCTAGGCAACTAACGATAGAAGTCACTGAACCTGAGCTGGGGGCTAACCATCCTTGCCTTATATAAAGATGTTTGTGATTCTGTGATCAAAGTACAGTTTTATTGTTTAGATAAATTGTTTCAAAATAATAGCAGCTGTATTTTTTTCATAATGTAAAAATGTGTTATCATGTAAAAATTGATGTTTTTAGAAGAGTAATACTGGCTCGTATATCGTAATGGTGTTGCCCACAACATACTCGCTCGACTTTGAAGACAAGAATATATTTTTCCTTTCTATTTTCATGGGATGACTAAAGTGGCAATTTCTAAAGGGTGCAATTGCTACTTTCTACTCAAAAGGCATTGCGTTATGGGGTTTGGTTTCCTTTGATGACCAAGCGTATGCTGGTTTTGCAAATGCTTGATACATGTATTAAACTAAAAGTTTAAACTTGTAGTGCTGATAAGTGCCCTTTAGTCTTTAATAGCTCACCTACTTTTAAGATTGGTCTGCAAAGTTCTGTTGTATTGAATTATTAGAGTCATATTACTCATGAGACCATACAAAATTTATTCATTTTTATGCACAGGAAATGTCATGTTGGGAAGACCACAGTAATGTAGAGAAGCACGTACAGGATCTGAAGCGACTCTTTTCTCCACGGAATCCAGACCCTTTAATAGTTGTGGACAAATTGAAGCGAAGCTTTGTTTTGCGACAGAGGATGGTGGCAGAAGAGCCTGTAGTGAAGATTTTGGAGGCATTTCCAATTCTTTGGTTTTAAACACAGGTATCAAGGGCTTCTATGATCATGTTTTGTTTTGGTCATCTTTGCAAAACCGTTACCCTACTCAGCTTTTGGTTGAGACATACACCCGTTAGTAAAGTTGAGGTAACAGTGATATTTTTTTTCAAGAAATGACACTTTTTTTCTTTCATTCTCAAATGTATATTGTGAAATTATAAATTTCTGAAAAGTCCAATTGCTTTAAAGTTCAAAGTTTATTGAAAAGATAAATATAAAACAATTGTGGTGTATAAAATGTGAGTACATGTATCCCATTATACAATCACCATTCATTTGTTGTACAGTACTTTGGGTTTTGTCAAAAAAACACAGATTTTGGCTAAACCTTTTGAGTATATGTTGACTACAGTATACTGAATTTCCCCCCAAAAAAGGTTAGAAATACCATGCATACGGTCAGCTTTAAAACGCAATATTGCATGACCGGCTTTAGCATACAGGAAAGATGATTTTTATTTTGGTGTTCATTGAGCTTGCTTCATCATAGCATTTGAACTGGTTCTGAATCATGCGGGAAATGCAACAAGGCTTTACAACTACTGTTGTAGAACTGTTTGTTTGCAGGCGCGGTTCTACGGGGGGTCTTGGGGGCTTAAGCCCCCCTCTCCCCCCCCCCCCAAAAAAAAAAAAAAAAATAAAAAAATCGCGAAGAGTAAGTAAAAAAAATTCGGATGCGACCTTTTCGGACGGATGATGTTGCATGTAAAAAAAAAATTTGACCCTCGAATTTTTGGAATGGAAAATTTTTTTCGTTTTTTTTTTCGCCGGCTGGGATGGACGTGAGGAAAAATTTTGGCACTCTGGAATTACTGGAATATGATTTTTTTTTTTTGGTTTCCCTAAATTCCCCCCCGCCCCTCCCCGCACTGCCTCAGCCGACTTTTCGGCGGCTAGAGATGTCGATAAAAAAAAATTTGGACTATGGAATTGTGGCTGCGAATGGAAGCCCCCAGTAGCCCCTAAATTTTTCGCGTCATAGAACCGCTTGCCTGTTTTTTTTTTTTTTTTTTTTTTTTAGGTAGACCTATGTAATCGTTCATCATACCAGGCGGCCCTAATTGTATGTTATTATGGATTTACTAATTACTGTGAGCACAAATGTTTCGTGCGACATTTTCTATGGCTTCTGTCTTCACACCTTGACATTTAGCAGCATGTGTTGACATAAACAAACTTTGTCCAATGATATGCACTGCATAACGTCAATAAGTAAGTAATCGTTAAGTCAAACCATGCTGAAAGCATGCTGGTATACATCATAGTACACTGTACCTCGACATTATGTCAAAAATTCAACATGTTCTTAACTATATGTACCGGTAAATGTACCGTGTAACTTCATAGACTTACGCCAGCGTGTATTTTACTTGCCAAGTCTTGTATTTGTACTAAATAATCATTTTCAAATATGTGCATTTTTTTCAGGTTTCATTTTTAGACCTTATCAAGCACAATTAGAACATGTAGGATTATGTAACTCACATTTTTCAGACTGTGGTCATCGTTAAATTGTGTCTCTAATATCAGTGGCGTACCGTGGGTCAGCTCATGGGGGGGGGGGCACCCAGTCGCTCAGCCGAAATTGCATTTTGAGATGGTGGATTTTAGCGCTGCGAACGCTAAGCCTGCGATAGGGCTACCCCTGTCAAGGGTTTGTTTTGCTATTTTTGTGTTAAAATGTTTTAAAATCGCCGTATTAATGTATAGGCTTATTTTATAGTGAGTATGTGTTTGCATGTAAGCCATTAGTGGGGAAAAGGCAATTCCGCGAGCGAGCGGTTTGGAAAACTTCGAAATTCTATGATGAAAAATGCGTTTTGCAGGCCCCTAGCCATGAAGGATACATATATATTTCAAAGGAGGGGGTGCGTATAAGTGAAGAAAGACCTATGACAGGGGGAAGGGCTGACCATCCTAATGGATGGGTTCCAGGGGCCCACCTTATAGAATTCCAAGTTGGGGTTCCCCGTCCCGGATGGGAGTAAGGCTCCTGAAAACTCACATCTTTAAGCAGTTTATGTCATTAGTAGTGAAAAGGAAATTCCGCGAGCGAGCGGTTTGGAACATTTTTGAAATTCCAAGAAGAAAAATGTGTTTTGAAGGCCCCAACCAGTATACATATATTTGAAAGTAGGGGGTGCGTATAAGTCAACAAAATGGATTACAGGGGAAGGGCTGACCATCCTAATGGATGGGTTCCAGGGTTTCAAGTATAGGGTCTCCGTCCTAGGTTGGGGTTAAGGGGTTCCACCCCTGACGCTCACGGCTTCTAGCAGTTTCATACGGATATTTTATCACTCTGCCTGTCTGCCAACACGATTTTTCTTTGAAATGGACAGTCAACAATAACTAAATAACCCCATTTTCTCCAAAATTGTAACTTCATTCAAAGATATGAATTTAGTAGTCTGGAATGCCGATAGCAGGTTTTTTTTTTTCAAACGTGGTGATGATTTGTCGGGGGTCAGGGGCGGAGCCCCCTGAAGCTGAAGCTCGAGCATGAGTTCTATCGGTTTTATAAGCTTTCGATAACACTTTTGTTTTATTTTATAATGGACAGCTACAGTCGACAATAATAAAAACAAAACAAAACAAAGCAAACACTTGCCTACGAACTACTTGACACTTCCATGGTATATTTTTTTTTATGAACTGCTGATAGCAGGTGACTTTCAAAACATTGCGGTAACATATCGGGGGTCAGGGGGCGGAGCCCCCTGAAGCTCATGGGTTCTCGCGGTTTTGTGAGACTATTTTGACCCCCTGTCATCACTGTTTCGCGAAATTTAGGGCCTACATTCAAGAATAATCAAAAAAAGTCGATAGAAATACGTTCTTTTAAACGCACCCCCCCCCGACTACGGTCCTGGTAATTCGAATAATTCATACTTGCCACGTGGGTGATAAATTTGGTAGGAAAAAATTCTGCACAAAATTGTTTTATTTTGATAGGTGTATCTGAAATATTGCCTGAGCTATCACTGGTTAATAATAGAAGCAATTCTACAAGCGACAGATTTTGAAGGGGAAAATGATTTGATTCCACGGGAGGGGGGAGGGGGATATTCTCAGTCTAACACGATGAATAATATGGGAACGCCTGAATATCCACATTGATGCACAAACCTATATACTACCACTTTTAATGGGTTCTAAAGAACGAGTTTACTCTCAAAATTAATATTAAAATTTGCTCAGTCGACTTGCGCCTGCATGTTACATCCAGCGGAGTTTATGCAGTTCATAACTAGAACCAGAACCTGAACAAATACAATAAAATAAACAGTTGTAAGTAAAGGTTAAAAAACGAGGACTTTCGCTGAATGTCTATTTCAGAAGGTGCACTATAAGCACAATTTGTAGCTCGGTTCGCCCCAGTTTTCTTTTTCTTTTTCTTCCTTTTCTTTTTTTTTCCCCTCGGTTTTTTTTTTTGCTGGCCGATGGGGGGGGGGGTGGTGGCACGTGCCCTTCTTCCGTAGTTACGCCACTGGTGACACTGAATTCGATTTTGTGGGAATGCAGAATGGCGCACACACCCCCCCAAGATCGGCCGGAAACAACAAACAAAACGACGAAGACAAAAGGCGAAAGGCAAGAACGAAAGAAAGCAACAAGAAAACTCGGGATGACGCCGAACAGCTTAGAAAGTGATCTCTAACTCACCCTTTCTGAACTGACGCTTACTCGGCGTCCAATCTTGTTATTCTTTACCCTTTAAATTTTAATTAAAAACTGTTCTAAATCCGGCTTCAACCTGTCATCTAACGGGTTGCCGCCTGATCAATGCTCTTGCAGGCCGTTTACCCCACATGATAATCCACCTAAAATGAATTGTGTTTTTAAATCTTGACGATGGGCAGCCTCATTTCTTCTGCGGCGTCTGAATAAGATCTGCTTTAGCTCATATCATATCTAACCTCCATTGACATGTTTT
>JZLH01S0052744.1:144376-157097 GCA_001188425.1 Eucidaris tribuloides | reverse complement strand
GGGGGGGCACGTGCCCCCCGTGCTCTGCCCCCCCCCCGTAGTTATGCCACTGTCTAATATACTGTTGAGTCTATAGCCATAATTTCATGTTTGACAGAAAACTGTGATTTTCTTCCAAAACGTTCAGAGGACCATATTACAAAATAACAAAAAAAAAGATTGTGACCTTAGTGTACCTTATTTCCAAACTGGAGGGTTTCAAGTCAAGGTATAGTTTTGGTAAATGGTAAAAAATTATTTTTTTTGGAATTGTATTTTAAACATCGTAGTTTGTCACTAGAAATTTTTTTTGGTGGTTTGATATTGTTTTCTGATGTCTGGGGTGACAATAGAATTTGCAGTGTAGACCAAAACTATACAGTATTTGGGCTTTTAGACCTGAAACGTTCCAGGTATTCTTATGTCAGAAGCCATCGGTAGAAGAAATTTGATTGAGATTTGGGGCACTTGCAAATGAGGGCTACCGCCTATAAAAGGGGTATCATGTATACCGAGGTTGAAACATCGTAAGATAACAGTAAGATGATGGCAAATAATATAAATAAGTTTGTTCAGCATTATGTGGTTGAAAATGTGATGTAATTGTACATGTGTACACCAAAAAATTGTTCTTTCAAAGAAAATCATTCTCCATTAATCTTGTACACCTGTATTCCAGTTTGTTGGGACTGAAAGATTGCTTACATTTAATCAGGAGAACGGACAGGTACATGTGTAACACCTAACATGCACATTCGGCTAAGGCAGAGCTTACTGTCCCACCATGTATTCTATGTTTGTATAGCTCAATCAGTGTTAACTTTAAAAGTAAACAACATGATTGGGGGTAGTCCTCAACTTGGGCTGAAACTACTCTTGAATCAAATAAACTATGCAAGGATTCTGCTGTGAAAATTTTGGAGTCGAACGTTGACTCATTCTAAAACAACTAATGTCAATATGCCTCGTGGCAGGCAAACCAGCTGTGTGGCTCTCTATGGGTCTTATTTTTATCGTGCCCCGATAGAATTAGTGTTCATCCTTGATTCTCCTTAAGTAAACAACTTAGAGACAAATCCTTCTAGCTGGTATATCCACTCCAGCTGGTGTATAGTTTGTATATATTTTAACTCTTTTGGTTCTTGAGGCATTTTCAAGTGTTCCCAATCATGTCACTAACCTTTAAGTACATGTGCCGGTATTTATTACCTTTAAAGGTAAATGACGTCATTGGATGTAGTCCCTAACTTGGGGTAAAACTATTTTAGAATCAAGTAAACTGTGCAAGGATTCTACTGTGAAAATTTTGTAGTCAAAACTCAAAAGTTGACTGTTTCTAAAATAACGTATATATGTTGTAGCTTTTTATGGCTTGATTGACAAATTCATGATTAATTCTTCCAACCAGGCTATACACTCCAGCTGGTTTACAGTGTATCCATTAGTCAACCAGTTTGGTTTTGAGAGGCATTTTTTTCCTCCCAATCATGTCACTGCCCTTTCAAACTTTCATCATGTTTAACATTGTTCATAACATGTTTATTATAACATTTCATAATTATGTGATTGTATGTCTTCCAGAGTTTCATATGGACATGATCCCTTTTGAATTTGTTTTTAAGAATAATGATTTGATTCCACAAGAATAGATACATTACAAAGGCGCTGTTCATATTATCGATAGATATCATGGAACTATCTGATCTTGTGGTGGAATCAGGTGAATATTCATAGAAAATGCTTGGAAAAGGACCGTACCCATATGCACCGCTTGACGGGGTTTTACGGTATGTTGAGTGCTTTATTGCAACTTCATAATGTAGCAGTATGTGTACAAAAAAAAAATCCTGAAAAGAGTGAATGTTATGTAATTGCTACCTGCTATAGTGTTTTTAACGGGGAGAGGAGTCACGTGATTACTTATATTAAATGTCTGCAATGACTGAAATACAGTCTGTTACACTAACAAGATATTACCTTGAACAATTACAGTGTAATCTTGGTGGTCTTCAATAAAAACCTATCAGGTTAATTAAAGTGAATATTTGTGTCTGCTTTGCTTGTTTCCTCAATTTGCATAAGTGTTATGGCAAATGTGCAGCCGTGATGTTCACAACTGCTCCATACAGGGGTACACATTTGCACCTTGTATTATACTTGCACCCTAAATGGTGCCACTTTTTATCATTTGGTGCACATCTACACCGTATGGGTGTAAGTCTACACCTCTACAGATACAAGTGTACACCCCTATGGGTGCAAGTGTACACCCTTAAGGGTACAAGTCTACACCCCTACGGGTGCGTGCTTGCACCATATGGGTGCAAATCTGTACCTGTATGGGTACAAGTGTACACCCCTGTGGATACAAATTTACACCCTTACAGGTGTACATTTACATCCTATGGGTGCAATTCTACTCCTCTACGGGTACAAGTGTACACCGCATGGGTGTAAGTCTACACTTTATTGGTACAAGTATACATCCCCATGGTTATAAATTTACACCTCTATGGGTGCAATTGTACACCCCTATGGTCATAAGTCTACACCCCAATGGGTACAAGTCTACACCCTTTGGGTGTAACTCTACACCCTATTTTAGGGTGTACAGTCTACACCCCTCTTTAAGTTGTGGATTTACACCCTATAGGGTGTTGCTATTGTATCAGGGTTGTTGATTTTTTTTTATCAAAAAAATCGGATTTTTATGATTTAAATCAGATTTTTTTATTTTTTTCCAACGAAAAATAATGGTCACACTTAACAAGTTTGAAACTATATTTAAACTGTTTTACACCAACAATAGTGGTCAAGTAGTCTTTTGAACATTGTGTATTGTACTATTTGACACAATAATCCACTTATATACAGGTAATTTTTTTATTTTTTTTATTTATTTGCATTATAGAGAGGGACATTTTATGGAACCCCAAGTAATGTTATGTATTATGTATACATTTAAACTCTTGAAATTTTTATATCAGTCAGTTCAAAACATCAGAAGTGTTACTCCAATGCATCAAGTGCTCAAAGAACTTGAGAATTTCCAACAAAATTGACATTATTAAAGGCCTGTTAGGGTTCCTACACTGCCCTTGGGAATTCTAGCTGTGAATATTTCCTAGAATTATCAACATGGGGGAGTTTTAGCTGAGGAAGTATTTCCTAGAGGAACTAATGTACATGGGGGACTGTCGCCAAACTTAACAGCTTGGTAAGTAGCTGAATGAAACAAGGGTTGTTGCAGCTTTGTGTGTCACTGAATAAGTGATCATTTGGGAAAAAATGCGAGATCCCATTGCGTGTTAGCTTTTTGAGAATACTGCCATCAAAAAGTCGTTGCAACTTGGATGCATGAGGGAAAGTTCAAGACTAATTGTTGTTTTGAGCTTGATGGGGATTGTTGAAGCGGATGAAAACCAGGCAGCGCATGGAAGAGAGTGCAGACAAATGCTCGACGCGATGTTGCCGAAGTGACATGCAGCACGTTGCAAGCATGACACAAGGGTAAATTGCTTATCGTCATTGGTGTTTATTGTCTTCATCTAGTTTTGAGACGGCTTGGAGTTATAATCTTTTTTAACATTTTCTTTCCTAAGTAAATGGATATTCAGAAGTTTTTTATTCAAGCAATCGGGGATCCGAGGGGGCTGGGACTACAGCGAAAACAGAACTCAAAGTCAACGACATATTAACCTTTGGCTCCTTGTTGATACGTCGACATGATATTCATGTAAACATGTTTTTTTTTTAAACCCTAACACCACCACGCTTTTTTTTTTGGGGGGGGGTGTTCTAAAATTGGGGGGGGGTTGAATCAGCCTCCCTTTGCTAGAGATCTTGGCAGTGGATGGCAATCAACCATTGAAATTGCACATGCATTATGTGTGGCGTAATCTACTAAAACTGTAAAAAAAAATTCAACCTCTCAAATTTTTATATTTTATATAAATTAATAATGCTAATTTATGCATGAAATCCATAATAATTGCTCTTATCATAAAATAAAGCTCGCTAAGAATTTCTAAATTTTGGAGTTCATATTCTTTCTAGCATACCTAGCACTGTACTTGAAAAGATTTGTATCACAATAATTTTTTATATTATTCTCAATTGCTTTATGATTTCTTTTGATTTTTATTTTTTCACAATTCATGACATTCAAAATTTTGCAATCATAATTAATGCTAAAATTAATTGAATTCAGCCAGTGAAAGTGAAAACAATTATAATCTTTTTGAATAAATCAAACAACTCCATATATGACATAAACTTGGTAACATCAAAATCATGTTTTTAGCCATTTTTGGTCTGACAGCACTATAATAGTTTGTGCAGCATCGTAACAGTAATGCCTATTTTTGCCCAAGATGGTGTCAAAAATCACTAGAACTACGAAAATAAGTCAGTGAGCAGCGGTGGGTCCAAAATTTGCACGCAGTGCGGAATGGTGTTTTGAAAGTGTCGAGTGGGGCGGATTCAGCTTCCTCTCCCCTCCCGCATCCCCGCCCTTTAAGTGTGATTGTAACTTGTCACAGCAATTCCAATATTTTGTGGGCAACGTAAAAACTGTTGTTTCTTGTCATGCAGTATATGAAATTAGAATTTGTGACCAAAATGCCCACTGGTTCTTATAATAAAAAGATGTCATTTTATGTGAAGTCTATATAATAAACCTTTGGTGACTTTGGTGCATGAAATTTCAAATTTTAATACAAATTCCTTAAAAGTAATCACAAATAAATATACAAACAAAGTAAGTAATTAATTTGAAATCATATTTCATCCATTTTCCACATGTAAGACCCCTAAAGGACAACTAAAGTCCTAAAGACAAACATTTTTGTTGAAACTGTATTTATATAGTTACTTTTCTCAAACCGAATCAACTCCTGACAAATCACAGCGCCTCTGAAGCTTGCCTGTCAACAATTTCTTGTTGATTCTTGACATCGCTGGCCTAGTAAAAGCAATGTATCTAAAACTTTTCAACGCGCCAGCACCAACTCTACAAGAAGACTCTCATGGACAACTTTGTGATCAAAACATTCTCCCGCAAGAAAAGCATCATCTTGATGAGCAGGTTGCACGGATGAATATACAACTAAATTCCCCATTTCGCGATGTGAACACCCAGAGTTTGTGATAAGCTCAATGTAAATGTTGGCGAACCAACTACAAGCCCCCCTCGGAGTGGAGTTGCCGATACTTTTCTGCCAGCAGGTTTCATAGTCAGAGATGGACAGGTGTTCAGATAAGTTAAGTGAAAGATGTAAGCCATAACACTGGATGATGGTCCCAATGTTCAACAACGACCAATGTCCTGCTGTCTGTAACTGCTGACACCGGTGAAGTGTAATCGGCAGATACTGTTGACACATCCGGTAAACCTCGACACTTGCTAGTCCTGACAGAGTGCCAAATGCTGCAATAAGAAAGGCGAGACTCAATTCACTCTGCATCAGTTGACCTAAGTGGGCTGATAATGTCTAGGCCAATGTTAATGCGCAATGAGAACAAAACACTCAAAAGCTCAAATGTGGTGACTCATGGTGTTCCTGCTCCACATCTTGAACAATTGCCTTGCATCAGATTTGTAATGCCACAATGTTAAGGAGCAAGTGAAGCATGTGTGACATACTTCAGAACAATCCCTTTGCTTATCACACATATATCTCCAACTGTGGATGAACAAAGCTATGATGCCACAAGACGTGAGATGAACACGCAATTGTGATTGCCTAGAATCTTAATCTCAATCTGGTCTGTTCTCTCTTTGCGTGTGTAAAAAATAGGAAGAATAGACAGCATTGTGCATATAAGGTGACAAACCTGGCCTAAAGAGGCAGGGCAGAGAGAGCTCTACGAGACTATTCACAATAGCCATTGCCCTTGACAAGATGCAAGCAGATTTCAGCGATGATAGGCAAGATTGTGTGAGATCTGGAACGAGCTTAAGATGAAACTCTAAGATCTGAAAACAGAGAAATCAACGCAGAATTCAGAGCAAATGCTCACAGCAGTAACACCAACGCTCACCTGCTGCAAATCTGCTGCATCCATACACTGCGCAGGGCAAGAATCCTCTCACCTGAAGCAGAAAGAGCAATCTGTAGAGTATGCATGGCAGAAATGGCCATCCATGATGCCTACCATAAACTCAGGTTCCAGGTGCAAACCAGTCCATTTCAGCACAATTCAAGTTTCGCAGATGAAGTCACTAAGTCAGTTAAAACGCCATTGCATGGTGGCAATCACATGCTGGATGATACCAGATGATGACCTTCTGACTGTGTAAGCAATTTGCTGCTGCTGTAGCCTGCTTCAATCTGAGTGGAACGATGTTCAGTTCATACGGAACTAGTAAAATCAAAGCTGCGTAACCGCCTGTGACTGAAAAGGCAGCAAAGCTTAGTGTTCCTCTCAACAGCTCTAACATGAAATAGACCTTCACGCTACCTACTACCAAGTCTTACTTACAGTGGAAAAAGACAGACAGTTTTCAAAAAAGACAATGTTGCCCTTGTTTTGAGATTTATAAGATACGTGCATTAATCTAAATGAAAGTTGGATCACCTCAAAGTTCATTTTTTTCTTTGTTTATGAATTGTGTATCATCTGTTTGTGGTTTCCTTTTAGGCTTATGCCATGACGTGGTGTCCCTCCTCCATCCATCGTCTAGTGTTGATCAGTCATCCATGATCCCTCAATGAATCCCAATTTAATGAAAGAGTAGCCGAGTTGAATTGTGTTACAATAAGAACATTAGCTAAAGTGCGCAAGTGTAATCGAACAAAATCATATGGACCCAAATTGTATGAATGTATGAGTCATTGTAAATGGGCTGAGTATTGATATCAAACGCTATTTAGTTTCATATAAAATTAGGTTCATTCATATTTATTCCTTAAACTCTATCCACATTGGGTCATTATCTTGTCTTTGATTGATAAAATGCTTGCACATACATGTAATTACTGTTGGTTTTCTTTTAAATTGTTATAAAAAGCAAATGTTGCTTAACAGTATTCATTTGGATTTTAAAGGCCACTAGTTAACATTTGGGTTTAATAGCAATTTAAAAAAGAAATCTAACACTGAAGACTAATCTTGTCTGAATTATTTTATAATGAATGAAAATACCATGTACAACCAAAAATCAAAAATAAAAAAAAAATGAAAGTCACATATATTCACTATAAGGACATCTATGACAATCGTGTTTATTTTAGCCTAAGAAAATAATTCCTACTCAGTAGTACCATGGTGACTAAGTTTTTTTTTTTTTATTTTTTTTTTTACATCTTTTGAGTTTTCTCTAGACACTTTAAAGCATTTTTTCTCTGTTCATTTCTCCATATTCCAAGACATGTTAGATACACGTGAAGAAACATGCAACCACGATTTTTAAAGCTGACACAATGTTAACAAGCCGTTTAAAGACCGATTTTTGTATTAAGCTTTATCATATTAAACTGTTTCCACAGAAAATAGGGTTTGCAACTCTCGAGCTACATCTGGTATAACAAACAATCGCAAGTCAACAACTGTACGTTAACATCTAATTTGAATGTAATATTTAACGCAGATTTGCAATAGGCACTTCCTATATCTTGTAACAAAAATACATCATTTTTATTTTTATTACAGTGTAATCCTCAGTTCCAATATAAACTAACCCAAATAAATCTGTTGCAAGCAGTGACAGATAACACCACTGTCCACCACATCTATTGATTGCTGTTTTCTTCAAACTATTGAACACTGAACAACAAGCACAGCAGTTTGTATTGCTGCATACAGTAACTACTGCCCCAGCAACTTTCCCATTTTGAAATTCTTACTTATTAAGTATACATGTGTAACTTTGAAACATTGTTATATTGAAATGATGGTATTGATAAGAAAAACACAAGCATAGCAAAAATACATGTAATTCTTAAGTCAAATGTACACATATGCCTTCAACTTAAGTAATTGAAAGAATGGGTATTAATAGTAACACAAGAAGGAAGGTAACATACCAATAGTTCAGCTTTTTTGTAAAAGTATCCTAAGTTGTGGACTTTGAGCACCTTTGTAGATTTTATTATATTATTTTTATTGAAGATTTAACAGTTTGTGTAGCATACAGAGAGTTATTTATCATTACTTCGTTTAGAAAACCTTGTTGTTTTTCAATGCCAAGTTTTGCTTGTTTTACAATTGAAAATAAAACGTGGTGTTAAATCAGACTCCATGATGGGTTACATTCTTTTAAAGTGTCTCTAAAAGCATGTGGAAACAGAAATGAAAAATGAACTACATTGAAAGTATTTGTTAAGCAGAAGAGAAAATAGAGAAAACTAATTTTTTCATAAAAGTTGATTTAAAATCAGTGATTTTTTTGAAAAAAAATCAAGTGATTTAAATCGCGATTTAAATTGCATGATTTTAAATCGACATATTTAAATCAAACAACCCTGTATCTGGTATCAATGGTTTACACCTCTAGGGATGTACAATTATACCTTTATTTCTTAGTGTGTACCGCTACCCCCCGGCTGTTTGAAGAATGACTGGTAAACCAAGCTGATTCTCCCCACTGGGATTTCCAAAACAATTCATCTTTTTTATCAGAGTGGGTTTCCTGTAAAAAATATAATATCACTTTCAATACTTTTTAAATAATGAAACACTTTTCTTCTTTTCACATAGTCCTGTAATCCACGGCAATTAAAAGTACATAATTTTAATAACATAATGTATTTAAGAATACAGCATTACAATAATACCACCTTAAAAAGCATGTTAAAAAGAGAGTGTATTGATTGGTACATAAGCACAAAATCTTCATATTCAAAAATACAATAACAGGTTGTACAAAAAAAAAATAAATTGCGGACAGTTAGTCTTGTCAAAAGAACAATATGGACAAACTGAAAAAAGCCCCCAAGACAAAATAAAAATAAAAACATTATAAGCAAAAATTGTAGAGCGCGTGCGCACAAAAATGTCAGGACTTCAAATCAAACAGCAGTCCTGACTGCAAGTGCAAAAAAAGTAATAAAATGCTCAAATCAACCTGATGAGTCCCAGTATGTATTCCAGGAATTGTCACATGTTTTGGATAAAGTTGCAAATACACATATCAAATGAGATGCCAATGCAGGCCCTTATATAGGCTCCATAATCCAACCGCCCATGGATTGGCAATCATTTCTAATTGTTTACTACAAAAGATAAATACAAAACAAAAAGGGACAAGAGATAATCCCCAATCCAATGACTATCAAGCTAAGGAAACCATAAGAACCAGTGGTTTGTCTTGAATCTTGCTAAAGACCATAAATGCTTTAAAAATGGAAATAAAAACTAAACATACACCGTACAATACTTGTTTTCAACACAGAAAAAAATTAGTGAGCTTGAAATGTCCAACATAGTTCCATGTTCAAAATATTTCTTTTCCATTTGAGTACAGTATATTCATCACAAAAAACCACCAGTATCCACAGCTATCTTGAATTTCTGCTCTTGTCCCAAATATCGCTCTTAGCAATTATTGATACAATTCAGAGGAAGCCATGATTAGTTAATGATGATCAATTTTCCATCCTTGTTTCGGAACGCGAGCTTGGAAGGGTAGATGAAAAATGGCTTCTTGCCCTCTTCATTCAGACGTTTTAGGTCATCCATCTTTTCTCTCCTCAATTGAAGAATACGCCTGGAAAAATCTTCTGACACAAAGATTTTCCCTCCTTTGTACGTGCTCCCTTTCTTCAGTTTGGCAATGCATGCTTTACGTACCTTCTCCTTAGCGACGTAGGAGGAAAAAGCTACGTGAATGATCCTGGGTTTGACTCTATCTGGGACTGATCCGTCTCTCGACACCTTTGTGGTAGGAGTGCGATGACACCTCTCGATGGCATAACTGGAAGACTGCACTCCCACAAAATTAGAGATGAAATCATGCAGTACCTCCAGGCAATTCTCCTTGGCCTTTTCAGGTAGTCCATGCAGCACCAAATTATTTCTCCTAGCTCAGTTTTCTAAATCATCAATCTTAAGAAGGAGATCCTCTTTTTCTTGTTTGAGCTTTTTCAACTCAAACACCACCTCATCCACCAGAACACAAGCCGCCTCTAATTTCTTTTCGTTTTCCTTGGTCTAGAGCGACAACTCCTCCAATCTATTTATGATGAGTGAGTCGATCCGTTCCTCCAGTCTGTTGAACTTCTCTAAATATAGGACGAACCAAGCGGGCGGAGAGGTAGAGTCCACGTCGGGCCCGCCGGCCTGGGATTCCGGCACTGCCGATGGCTCAACACTTAGTTTCTTCGAACTCAATTTCACCTTTTCAGGTGTATCCAACAGTCTTTTAGACGACATGCTTTCTAACTACAACAATCTTTAAACAAATAGGGACAATTCAGTAAGTGTTTTGAAACACCAAACTTCTCACCAACGTCTCACCAAGCTGAAATAATAGAGCTTCAGAAAATATGCATGTTCTTCTATCCGTGGGTTAGAGCGCCCTCGTGCTACGGACATATATTGGCATGCAATGATACTTGACGACGAACGCCTACGTGTACCTTTAATATTAAGTCTTAAATCAGACATAATTCTCTAGAATTAACGATGATACCTACGTTCTATTGCTCATTCTGACAGCCGATGATCTCTAGATAACATTTCAGGCATCACTTTGCATCCCGAATACTTGTGGCGTCGTCTATGACGTCACAAAGATTAATCATATTTCGCGCATATCTCATGACTGCCGTGGAGTAAGATAACCAAACTTGGTACACAATAATTTCAAGTCAAATGTAATAACTGGTGTTTTTCATTTTTATGTGGGCATCGCGACGAACTCGTACGCGCACGTCGAATTTTGAATTAATGTTTGATTGACAATGTAACGTGCTACGGACATATTTCAGCATGCAGCAATACTTGATACAGATTGTTTGTCATATTTTCTTAAGATTTAATGATCGGCGCGGTTACGCGGATCACCAATTTGTCTGAGTGACGAATTAAAGTTTAGTTTTTTGGTAAACGCGGATCACCATATAATTAGTCAGAATCTTTATTTATTCATGAATAATTCATAGATTTCGTCAGAATTTTTTTCCTTCTTTATTAGTGATCCGCGTAAACGCGGCTCACCATAGATGTTGTACGATTTTTTTGTGTGTTTTTTTTTGCTTATTCGTGTTTCTTTGTGGTCACTTTTTGTGCAGACGATATCTCGTGAATGGTGAGAGCAATAGTCTTGTAACTTAACATAGTTATGTCCCATGTCATAGACCATTTGTGACGTCATTTTTGACGTCATTTGTAAAAAAAAAAAATAGAGTTAACCTATATTTGCAATATCTCGAGCCGGCCGGCAAACAAAACAATCAAAATTGGCAAATTAACGGTCATGGGTCAACTTGTCGTCCAAACCACGTGCGCGTGCGCGTCTTCACTGACGTGTACGGGGGTGTTAACAAATTAAAATGCTTCAAATGACTTTTCATTAACATTACTATATGAAGAGCTTATTTCCAAAACGGGGTAGATCCAATTTTTCGTCAAATGTGACTTTTTTACGGCAATCTATACAATTTTAGTAGCACTATTAGATAACAAAACGAAAAGTTGAAATTCCCCCCAAAAAGTGGTAAAAAATGGGCAATAAAAAAGAGTATGATTGGAGTATGATTAGGGACCACTCCTTTTGGAGCTGAAATTTAGGTTGGGCAGAGAGAGGAGAGAGTTCGTCTTTTTGGAGTGGCTTTTTAGCTTTGTGTGAGAGTAAAAGCACATTATTTTGAGAGGGCAAATATCCACTCTTTAAAGAGCCAAATCTAGCTCTTCACGAGATCTGTGATAGTCTTGATTCAAGGGAAAATTAATTGTATACAAGAACACGCCGTACAGGATCGCGTACCCGTCCACACACACACACACAAACACACACACACACACACACACACACACACACACACAACAACACACACACACACACACACACACAACAACACACACACACACACACACACACACACACACACACACACACACACACACACACACACACACACACACACACACACACACACACACAGTGGCGTACCGTGGGTCAGCTCATTGGGGGGGGGGGCACCCAGTCGCTCAGCCGAAATTGCATTTTCAGATGGTGAATTTTAAGCGCTGCGAACGCTGAGCGTGCGGTATAGGGGCGGGGATAGGGTACCCCTGTCCGAGGGGTTTTTTGGCCATAGTTATGTTAAAATGTACCACAATTCAATAATCTTGCAATAAAAAAATAGCCATTTTAATGTATAGGCTTATTTTATAGTGAATATGTGTTTGTATGCATGTCATTAGTGGTGGAAAGGCAATTCCGCCAGCGAGCGTAGCGAGCGAGCGGTTTGGAAAACTCTGAAATAAGACGAAAAATGCGTTTTGCAGGCCCCTAGCCGGGATATTTCAAAAGAAGGGGTGTGTATAAGTACAAAAACCCGAACCTTTGACGGGGGTGGGGGGAGGGTGGGAGGACAGACCACCCTAATGGATGGGTTGTCCACCCTTATAGAATTCTAAGTAGGGCCCCCGTCCCTGGTGGAAGTAACGGAGCTCCGCTCCCTCTCTGGGGCTCACGGCTTCATTTTATACATGGAATATTTGTTTGTATTTGTCATTAGTGGTGAAAAGGCAATTCCGCGAGCGAGCGTAGCGAGCGAGCGATTTGGAAAACTTT
>JZLH01S0052744.1:128360-144326 GCA_001188425.1 Eucidaris tribuloides | reverse complement strand
TTGACCATCCTAATGGATGGTCACCTTATAGAATTCCAAGTTGGGTCCCCGTCCGAGTGGGGGTCACCACCCCCTGACTTTTGCGGCTTCAAGCAGTTTTATAAGGATACTTTGTCTCTGTGATAACACTAATTTTTCTTTGAAATGGACAGTCAACAATAACTAAACCATCCCGTTTTTCACAATTGTTGTAACTTCATTGGAAGTTATGAATTTTTGTAGTCTGAAATGCCGATGGCGAGTTACTTTTCAAACGTGGTGGTGATTTGTCGGGGGTCAGGGGGCGGAGCCCCCTGAAGCTGAAGCTCGAGCATGAGTTCGATCGGTTTTATATGCTTATTGTGACCTTTTGATAACACTTTTATTTTTGAAATGGAGAGTTAAAGTCGACAATATTAAAACAAAACAAAACACCTCCCCCTCCCCCCACTTACGAACTGTTTGGCACTTCCACGGTAGGCCTATAAACTTTGTATTATAAACTGCTGATATAGCAGGTGATTTTCAAAACATGGCGGTAATATGTCGGGGGTCAGGGAGCGGAGCCCCATGAAGCTGAAGGGTTCTAGCGGTTTTATGAGACTGTTTTGACCCCTGTCATCACTGTTTCGTGAAATTTACTAAAGGGCCTACATTCAAGAATAATCAAAAACCTATTATAGATATAATAGCTATGGTCCTGGTAATTCGAAATAATTCATTCTGCAATATGCATACAAACAGAATTATAAAGTGTTTATTCAGGTCCTATAACCCCTCTATCCGATTTGAATTAAATGAGTTAAAAGGGCACTCAGTGGCGAAACTGAATTTTACAGGAATGCAAAATGGCGCGCACGCAAAAGGTGTGCCACGTGGGTGATGAATTTTGGAGGAAAAGTTTCTGCACAAAATTATTTGATTTTGAAAATTGTATCTGAAAAATTGCCTGGGCTATCGCTGGTTAATAAAAGAAGCAATTCTACCGGCGACAGATTTTGAAGAGGAAAATTATTCCACGGGGGGGGGGGGGTGTTACTTTCCAAATTAATATCAAAATTTGCTCAGTCGACTTGCGCCTGCATGTTACATCCAGCGGAGTTTATGCAGTACATGACCAGAACCAGAACCAGAACAAAAACAACAAAATTATTGAATATACAGTTGTAGGAAACGAGTAGTACTTACGTTGAATGTCTATTTCAAAAGGTGCACTATAAGTACAATTTCCAGCTCGGTTGGCCTCAGTTTTCTTTTCTTTTTTCTTTTCTTTTTTTTTCTTCGTTTTTTTTTTTGCCGGCCGATTGGGGGGGGGGGCAGTGCCCCCGTGCCCCCCGTAGTTACGCCACTGCACACAGAGACACACATATTCACGCACATGCAACCATGCTATACCATGCACAAATTTATACACGAGTAACACCTTATTGCATTACCCAAGTTTTTAAACGCTTTATTTTCATAATATGGCATTCGCACAAATCAACAAATACATTTTAAAACAATCTTTATCACATTCAACCATTGTTTCTGTGTTTGAGGGCAGTTCGGCACTTAACAGAATAACAGATCAGATATGAATATAGTCAATACAGTAAACAAAAACAACAATGATATATCGTTCTACTTCTTGACCCAAAGCCATGGAGTAGTACTTTGATTATTGTTATTCTGTTAAGTGCCGAACTGCCCTCAAACACAGAAACAATGGTTGAATGTGATAAAGATTGTTTTAAAATAAGATGTTAATCAGAAAATAACAATAATAAAATTGATGGTTATTGAAATATTTCTTATTTTCTTACATGGTAGAACAGATGGTCAACTTACGCTTAGCTGAGTTTGGCAGATTGTTTGTGAAATGTGGGCCAGGTGTTCCATTCACTAGTCTCTTAGTCCTAATTCTATTAGTGTATTCATGTAAATGATGGCTATTATTTGCAAAATTATCAACATATTTTTTAAGCCATTTAAAACTTGCATTTCAAATTTTGGGACTTACATGTACTCTACAGTAACAGAGAAAATTCCAGTTAAAAATCATCAAATCAGGGGTGGGGGTAGATTTCTACAAAACCCTCATTCCTTGCAAAAATGTTGGAATTATCCATTTTTGGTTACTGTTTCAACCTTCTCTTGCGATTTCCCATCTTATTATCATTAATAAAAAAATCTACAGCGGCAATACTGCAGGGATAGTACTACTGAAATCTACTAAAATGAAGCAAATTGTGCGTTTAAACGAGAAGGAAGAGTAGGAGGAGGGGAGAAGAAGAAGTAGTAAAAGAAGAAGAAGATGCAAATGAAGGATGAAGACTATCGATAAGGTTTCAAGACTTCATCAATGGGATTTGAAAATGTCAACTTTTATTCCAGATGTCATATCCATTACGATTATTTTCCATTATAAATGTACCTTAGAAAACTTGGTGTTTGGTGCCTTCTACATTTTCTGTCTCCTGAGACTTTGTTGCAGTTAGGTAGTGTGACACGGATGGTGCACAATGCCCCCCTGGGGAAGGGGGGGGGGGTGCCGCAGCCCCCTGCAAAAAGACGTGTATTCTATTTTTCTTCAATTTGGCCGCAAGAGCGACTTTTCAGCTGTTGATTTGGCCGCGAATTTGGCCGTGAAAATGTTTTTGGACGCAAAAAAATTTGGCCTCGAAAATTTTCCGCCGTCAACCCTTTCCCCCTCCCCTCCCCCCCCCCCCCCCCCACTGAACGACTTTCAGCTGTTGATTTGGCCGCGAACTTGGCTGCGGAAATATATATCTCTGCACCCTCGGTGAAAAAATCGTTCCCAGGGCCCTGTGGTGCAGTGCTTTTTATTATATGTTTTCATCAATATCGAAGTAGAAGTTCTCGCAATATACATTATGCATACATATTTTGAGCATCATTTTTCACCAATGTCGTCATCAACAACATCATCATAAATTCATGTTCTTCTCTACTGATATCATCATGTCTCAATATGCGTTTGAGTGGAAGCGCCCGTGTTTCAAGAGAAAAAAGTCTGACAATATCCTGTCCACATGAGAACTTATCTGATTCTAGCCGCTGTCCCGACATCCCAGCCATCCATAAATATTCTGCAGATGATCCCCAAGGCTTGGCAAGTGACGATATCACTGCAATTGAAATAAAACACGCATCCTCTTCACAAACTAAACTCCTCAAAAAAAGTTTGGAAATCTGAGTTTGATCGGTTACACCTCCCGTTTCGTAGTAATAATCAATGCAAGCTTGGTATTATCGGAAAGATTATTTAATTTTCTTTAAAATGATACCCTACTTGTTATGATTATGCTACCAGGGAAAGGACGGTGTCTTAAAATGTGGTTTAAAGTGTAAATTGAAAAGCTGCAAAATGACCAATGTTCGGTAAAACACCCAATTTTTGCTGTTGTTGATAAGTGAGTTTTTTTTAATGTCTCTTTGGTTGTCATGCACTCTTATGTGAACATTGACATGGATTGAAAGAAACACTTGCACAAGTAAGCAAACAACAACAACAAAAAGTGAAACAACCAAATAAACAACATGTACGGGCATTTAAAAACTGGATATAAGGCATTTAATCTGACAGACATTTAATCTCGCCACATTAACACAACAAAGTGATAAAAAAGTGTCAGTGGCTTGATTTGCATGGATTTTCATGTTTATTTTCCCATGGGTCTTTGATTTCATCAATGTTCATTGATTTTAATAACATGATCAGAGTTCAGTATCGGGTGGAAGACCCACGTACCTGCACCACCCCCTGGCACCACTTCCACATGTTGATGAGCTTTGTGATTCGTTGCTGTGGGTTGGTATTCCACTCGTCGATCAGTAATTGACGCAAACCTGCCAATGTCGTTGCATTTGTGCCAATGTCGTTGCATTTGTGACTCTCTTCCATACAGCCCGGCCAAGTTGATCCCACAAATGTTCAATGGGGTTCAGGTTTGGGCTGCATGCAGGCCAGTCTATTCTTGTGATACCCACTCTCTGAGAAAATCCATGTAAATCAAGCTCCTGACACTTTTTTTTATCACTTTGTGGTGTTAATGTGCATGGTGAAAGGTCCATGAGATTAAATGTCTTATGTCCAGTTTTTAATGCCCATACATGTTTTTTCCTCCTTTTTGTTTTTGTCGGTTGCTTATTTTGCAGGTGTTTCTTTCAATCCATGTCAATGTTCACATTAGAGCGCATAACAACCAAACAGACAATGGAAAACTCACTTATCAACAACAACAACAATGGTGACTAACCGAACTTTGGTTATTTTGCAGCTTTTCAATTTACACTTTACACCACATTTTAAGATACTGCCCTCTCCCTGATGGAATAATCATAACAAGTAGGGTATTATTTTAAAGAAAATTAAATAATCTATCCGATGATACCAAGCTTGCATTGATTATTTCCACGAAACGGGAGATATGACCGATCAAAGTCAGATTTCCAAACTTTTTTTGAGGAGTTTATTAATATTTTTAACGTAAAACTTTTTTGGGGGGAGGGAAGGGATCACCGCCTGTGCAGATTCGTGAAGTGGCTTTGTGAAAAATTAAGAGCGTATATTTTATACTGCAATTTGCGCGCGGAGCGCGCCGAAAATTTTGATGCTTCTTGCTTTTGCCTCCCCCCTAAAAAAAAAAAAAACAAAACAAAATAATGACAAATTGAAAAATTCTTACAACGTAATGCAAGAATATGTTTAAAAAGTAGTGCAAGGCACTACAAAACCAATAAACGTAAACAATATCCATTTTGCATTGCTAGCCTGTACATTGTTATTTTGCGCGCGGAGAGCGCCGGAAATTTTGACATTTTACTACCTGCCAATGAAAATATTGGGGCATCCATATTGCTTTGTCCCCCTCCCCCCAAAACCTGACAAATTGAAAAATTATGTATGTTTAAAATACAGCGCAAGCGCTACAAATCGAAAATTTTGCGGCGAGCTTTGCTCGAGCCTACATTGTAATTTGCGCGCGGAGCGCGCCGAAAATTATGACATTACCACGCTAATATAAATATTGGGGCAAATATATTGCCCCCCCCCCTCCAAAAAAGAGAAAGTGACAAGTTGGAAAATATGTTTAACAAACAGTACGATGCACTACAAACTGACACGATGTTCACTTTTTTGGCGCACTTTGCGAAAAAAATTCCTAGTACATGTATTACTGCAAATTTGCGCGCGGAGCGCGCCGAAAATTTTGATACTTCTTGCTTTTGCCTCCCCCCCCCCAAAAAAAATGACAAATTGAAAAATTTTAACAAAGTAATGCAAGAATATGTTTAAAAACTAGCGCAAGGCACTACAAAACCAATCAAACTATTACACAATATTAAATTTTGCGGCGTTTGCGCGAAAAATAGTTATCCTATATGGCAATTTTGCGCGGGGAGCGCGCCGAAAATTTTGACTGTTTTTACCAGGCCAATGAAAATATTGGAACTATTGATTTAGGAAAAATAAATTGTAGTGTGTGAAGTAAAAATACCGCAGACTATTAAAATTTGATAGTTATGCACACATGTATTCGGCGCTTGCACGCGAAAAATAGTTATCCTATATTGGAAATTTGCGCGCGGAGCGCGCCGAAAAATTTTGACATTTTATTACCAGGTCAAATGAAAAATATTGGGACTATTGATACGGAAAAGTATAGTGTGTGAAGAAAAAAAAAACAAGCCACAGACTATTAAAATTTAGATAGTTTTGCACACATGTATTCTTAAATTCGTGGGGGGACATTTGATATTGTGTCCCCCACCTTCAAATTCGTGGGGGGGGGACATGCCCCCCTGTCCCCCCCCCCAAGGATTTGCGCCCCTGGTTTCTGTCGTTTCCTTAATTTTGAATATGGTCTAAATTTGAACAAATCTAAATTAGTTTATCAAAGAATTTAATAAAATGTAACTCAGAAGTTATAAGCACCCCACTAAGAAAAAAAAATCAACTTGACTCGGAAGACATCTAAATCTACTTACTTTATACTGTCCATCAATATGCCAGACAGTGAGGTAGGCAAGTCGTAGAGCTGCAACTGGTCTTCTCAGCTCTGTCCATGGCCAGATGGTGTCCCGCAGCCCAAGTTTGATTTAAGTTTCTCAGATAAAACACAAAGAATGAAAATGCGCCATGAAATAAGCCTTCAATTTTGACAGTTTAGTCATTTTTCACTTAACGTCACATGCCAGCGATGCGAAAAGCGGCTCGCGAACCATTAAATGGCTGTGCGAAGTTAGCGATCGACGTTTCGTGGTTGAAACACCGTGGAATTTTGTTCATCGCGGCAATCGTTGCACTCAGCAGGCTACGCCTGCTTGCACTAACTTTGTGCATCGAGTGCACATTTTTGTGCTGCACATCGCTGGTCGTTTACGTTAAATGAAATTTGCCGTGAAATTGCAAGCCTGTTGTGAAACAGCCAAGTCAAGATGAAAACATTAATCATATTTGTGACGAAGCACCTGTCCCACATAAAACTCAAATTGCTAAAGCAGAAAGAGCAATCTAACGAATGTACGTGCAAATACCGGTACGTCGTCTTACAGTGTAGGCTGGGCGGTTGTCGTTGATGCTTCGTAACGTATAGTAGGCCAACGTTACTTACACATCTGCCATACCCAATACGTTAGACTTAAGTTCACAACACAGTTTACATAGTTTATCTAGACCCTCAGATTAACAGTTAGTAAAACTTACCTTTTAAATACTTAACGCTAAGAATTCCCCTCTCGCTGCATCCGGCAATGGTTTGCAACCGAAATGTTTTAACAATAGACGAAGATAAACTCAGTGACATGATGGCGGCTGTGACTTGTGTTTACATTCAATCATGTATCAGATGCATGATTCACACGCGCGCGCGCACGTGTTAGCGCATGACACATATTGGCAAAAAGCGGTATCTATAACATACACCGAGCCGTGTTCAGAGTTAAGACATGCTAAAACGTGGCTAAAGGATGTATATAGCACATACACCCCTTTTGCCTTGAACTAGTCTCAAACTTTCGCGTCAACAATTTACGGGGAAAGATGTATGTTACAGATACATTCTTTTGCCATAAATTCGTCTTTGATTTTCGCGGCGCACAATAAGACGTATGTTGCAGATACACCCTTTTGCCATATTTCACAAAGCTGGCTGCGCTCAATAATTTTGTTGGCAGAAGGTGTATCTAGCAGATCCATCTTTTTTACCGAAAAACATTGAGCTCTGCTGCGGCTGGCTTGGGGTGTATCTTATAGATGACCGGTATGATGAAATGACAGGATATTTTTGAAAAGAAGTGCTGTAGATAGCCCCTGCTATCTTAAAAAGGAGACGTCCTGCAATTACGAGACCTAGATAAAGAGCGCCCTCTAACCCCCCCCATGCAAAAACCTGAAAAAGTCGAAATTTGCAGATACACCCTTTTGCCATGTGACGGCCGCAAGGCACCTGGCAATATTTGTTAGCATAGAATGACATGCAAAATACAGAAGAATATTTAAGTACAGTTTAAGTACTCGTAAACATGCTTTAAAGCAGAATAAACATGAGACCGTATTTCCAGATAAAGAACATAATGACCTACGTAGAATAACTGCTCACAATAAAATGCCTGAAATCAAATTCAAAAGTATTCAGCGCTCATCTTTGATCAAGTCATGTTCCTTTGCACGACGTTCGAAGCCGCCACTCGAAAATATGTTGCGTTTGCGCTTAACTAGATCAGGCTTGCAAGTGGCCAGACAATAGCATTCCGCTTGACTGTATAATCGTCACTTACTTTCAGAGGAAGATTTTTTTTAATGATAATTGATTTTTACTGTAGCCAGTAGCAAAAGGATGAGTAAGCACACGAATTTCAGTCTCGGAAGATATGCGAAAAGAAAACAGCTAAAATTATTGTAATACAGATGCAAATTACTAAAATGGGCACGCCCGGGCACTCTTTTGGCATAGGTTTTCAAAGATCAATATAATTGACGATCATCTCAAATTTATTTGCCGGAATTAATAAAAAAAAGGTGTAAAAATTGGCATAAAAGAAGGGATGGTTTCCAACATTGTTGACAAAATATGACTTTGATTCAAGCTTGCCGAAAAGGTTTCTTACATCATATGTTTTTACTTTTCAAGCTTAATTATAGGGAACAAAATCACATTGGTTACCAACAAACAAGTGATTTTTTTTTCGAAATACGTTATCACATATCGCAACTTGCATGTATAATCCGTTTGTCTTATGAAGTTGACGGCTTGGAACATCGATCATCAAAGATACCAAAGCACCTAAAGAATTCTTCTGTACGTCCTAAGAAACGTTACAGCTGCTTGAATAAATTATTGCTTGTTGGAACTCTAACCTTCATACGTACTTAATATAACATATGGGTGTATGGTATCCGAGGTGTCTGGACCGGCATGTCTTATTGACCAGTGAGTTAAAGCGGTTGAATATTGCGTAGGGTATTTATGAATGATATAATTCGATTGGAATATTCGATTAAACATTACTGGAACCCGAACATAAACAATGCGAAATGGAATATATGTATTACACAAATCTAAATACTTCATATAGGATCGTTTTTCACATTCTCTTTCGATGTAATAATCGCAGCGGTTACGCGGATCACCAATTCGTCTTAGTGATGAATTAAAGTCTAGTTTATTGTTAAAGCCCAAGTTTAGTTTTGGGGATTTTTTGTTATTTGAAAGCTTTATGCCCCAAAGTCATAACCCTGCAATAATAGATTCTGAATGTCTTTAGTTTTTTTTTTTATTAATTAATGAAAAATCTCGGGGACCCCCAAAAAATTTACATTATAGCATCTAAAGGGTTAAAAAAGCTTTAAGGTTACATGTGTTATACCTCATCTGAAAGAGCAGACGCAGCTCTTTCAGATGAGGTATAACTCATATAACCTTTTTAACCCTTTGATGCTATAATGTAAAATATAGTCAAAATGTCGGGGGTCCCCCCCCCGACATTTTTCATTAATTAATCAAAATAAAAACCCAAAGACAAAAAAGGGTTATATGAGTTATACCTCATCTGAAAGAAACAGATGCTAATGGATGTCTTTTTTAACACATTCCTTTGTCTGAAACATGACAGACCGGTTCAGTACTGTTAAACTCGTATACACCTATTCTGGGCAAATCAATTTTGACATCATAATTTCATTTATTTCCTGCTTCGCCATGAATGGACATATTGTATTAATTTTGTGATGTCAATAGAAAAAAAGATAAGCAGGACATTTGGGACAATTTATTTTGTTTCTAACTTGATGTAGATCATTGAGACAATGTATCCAATTCCGGGTTTCCTTTTTCTGGGCTTCACTATGTATAGAATTTGAGATATACCTTCTTTTGTGAATAGTTATGATATTATTGAATGTTTGTATCTGGAGGAAATATTCAATATGATAATGTTTTCGTAAATGAAGCTAAAAAAAAAAAAGATGAGAACAGTTGTTGCGTCAACTATATGAGTTATAACGATTTATGGAGAACAGCATACATGTAACTGTCACAGTTTAAAAAAGTCCACGTGGAGTAACTGTATGATGTGTAATGTATGACTTAGTTTGCCATGTGAGCCAAAGGGTAGCTGATGAGTATTGTATTTACATAATGCACATGTCTTCTCTAAAATATGTTAAACATGTGTAAATCTTTGTGTTGTACACTATAAAGAAACGTGTATAGATTATATATTTTTATAGCCATAACAGCTTTCACCGATTGCAAATGGTTAGTAAAGAACAGGGCTTTTCTACCTTAACATGTTCCAACCTCTTACAAGGAAAGTCCACCCTGACGTCAAGTTGTTTTTAATAAAAGCACCGTGAGAGAAACATAGGCCTATCAATGAAAGTTTAGCGAAAATTTTCAAAGTTTTACTTTTGTGACGTCACATGCGAGCAGCCCCCAATATGTCATGTATTGTAAATTCCATGACATTTTTTTTAATGGGTCGTGATAGTATTTTTTTTTATGAAATAATGTTTTTGATTATATATTGAATAAAAGTTAAAATCATTTTCAATATTCTGAGAAAATGGCAATTTATGGGAATTTATGTTAGATGACATATGGGGGAGTTGCTCGCATGGGACGTCACAAATTTCAAACTTTGAAACTTCATAACTCTGTTATTCTTTGGTGGATTTTCGCCAAACCTTCACTAATAGGTTTCTCTCAATTTTCTACTTGTATTAAAATCAAATTGTCGTCGGGGTTATCTTCCCATTTAATGTAAATGAATAAATGTTTCGAATGTGCACAAATACCAAAAAGGGGGTCGGTGATAATGATTGGATAAATCCGGAAACAAATGTTATAGATTCTCTATGTTAAAGCACATGCACAAGTATAGATTTTGTCGATGAGACAATTTTTGGGGGCTAATCTTTCAAAAAGTATTATTCTATTGTCACCCCAGACATCAGAAAACACAATCAAATCTACTGAAAAAAAAATGTTTATGCAAATTATGATGTTTAAATTAACGGAGAGCTGCTTTCGGTTTGTGAATTCCCTACATGAAATGCCGGGGTCTCCCCTCCTGACATTTTAAATCTTGACTAATTTAGAAAAAAAAATGAAACGTCTCAAAGCGAACAATTTTCAGGGCATTGATGGATCACGTAGGTGTATCTGAACAAAGAAAAACATAATTGTAAAAAATATCATTTTCTACCTTTTACTACAACTATACTTTTGCTTTAAAGTATTCAATATTGCTGGCGTTAATCGATTTTACACTAGCTCTCAGAGTATGTATTATGTATGTACCATATAATTGTAACAATATGTTTGAGGATACCACGTGCATTAAAAGCTTGTATCCACTAAAATATGTATGTCGTGTATTTCTTTCTTTATTTGTAGTAGTTTATAAAGTGTGTTGATGAATGGACATAAGACTTAGGGGAAGGATTAAAAAAATATGTACATGATATACATGTAGGGGTGATGACAGTGTGGCGTGCGTTTTATGTTTGTCAGTGTATGTATGTGCGTGGAATGGGGAAGGGGTGGCGATGTAGTTGAAAATCCTTGGCAAAACTATTTCCTGGAAAAACCCTGTTGCATGTCTTTACAAGATATATGGCCATGGTTAAAAACAACCACTATGCAGAGTCCATTGATTGCTAGGCGAGTCTAAAGATAACTCTTCATTCTTTATGTCGCCACCAAACAAAATTCACAAGGGGACTATAAAACAAGCTTAGTGCGTGTGTGTCATGTGTGTGTGTGTGTGTTTGTGTGAGTGTGTGCGCGTGCGTGTGATTGTGTGTGTGTGTGTGTGTGTGTGTGTGTGTGTGTGTGCGCGCGTGTTTGCGTGTGTCAGCACGTGTGTGTGTGTGTGTGTGTGTGTTTCTTTGTCCGTTTGTCCGTATGTGCTCAAAATGATAATTCACTCACTGTCATTTTGGGGGAGATTTTAATTTTGCATTGCTGTGAGGTCTCAAAAGTCATACTGTACATAATTTCTACATGGAAATCCCTTGTTAGTGCGTTAAAAATGAATTTGACAATTAAAAGTTAGTGACATGATTGGGTATACTTGAAAATGCCTCAGGAACCAAATGAGTTGAAATGTATACCAACTATACACTAGCTAGAGTGGATCTCACAGCTGGAAGGATTTGTCTGTAATTTGTTTACTTAAGGAGAATCAAGCATGAACATACCAGTATTTCAATTTTTCCAGGTACGATAAAAATAAGACCCATAGAGAGCCACACAGCAGGTTTGCCTGCCACGAGGGACAATAGACATTAGTTATTCTAGAGTGAGTCAACGTTCGACTACAAGATTTTCATAGGATAATCCTTGCATAGTTTACTTGATTCTAGAGTCGTTTCAGCCCAAGTTGAGGACTACCCCCAATCATGTCATTTACCTTTAACTTAAAACCTACTACATGTATGTAGAGGAGTAAGAAATGATCTGATCAAGGGGTGGAGTCACAGGTAAAAGATAATATAAATGAAATGGCTCCTATAATTATAGAAAATAATGATATTGGGAGAGTGCAACCAATAACAGCGCTCGTAAACTGAAATAAGGGTAACAAAAATAGCAAGTATACTCGCTATCTTACGTCACACACATAATATGCTGGTAGCGAAAATAGCGAGTACATTCGCTATTCTACTTAACACACATAATAGTAGTAACTATCCTACTTCACACACACAATAGTGGTAACGACTACAACGAGTATACTCGCTATCTTCACGTCACACACATTATGCCGGTATCGAAAATAGCGAGTGTACTCGGTAAGTGCTCGCTGCACTACTATATACCGGTACAGAAAAATAGCGAGTATACTCGCTATCTCAAATCACAAACAAATATGCCGTTAGCGAAAATAGCGAGTATACTCGCTAAGTACTTGCTGTACTATCACATACTGGTGGGATCAAATAGCGAGTATACTGGCTAAGTACTTGCTGCACTACTATATATACCAGTATAGAAAAATAGCGAGTACACTCACTATCCCACTTTACACACATGCTAGTAGCGAAAATAGCGAGTATACTCCCTAAGTACTGGCTGCACTATTATATACTGGTAGCAGTTTATAGTGGCTAGCAATTTTTGCTCTTATATATGAGAGTGAAGAATGGTTAGATAAGCGAATGAGAAATCAACCCCAACCCGCCATTCTTAAGACTATCAATTAGAAAACCCTACAATAATCTTAGCTCGAAAACCAGATATCTAGAACGCCTTACAACGACAATGTCTCTCTCTTAACTCATTCAACGCGTCTTTCACCAAACATATGGAAGCCTAAAGGCCTACTGCAAATATAAAGCCGCTGCTCCAGTGAAGCTTTGTTTATGGTTTGTCGGTCTCCTGCATACTTTCTGTTTATATTATAAACTACAAGTACATACTATTTATATTAAATTGCATAATTTAATTGTTTATCATGATGTAAAATCAAGAATTATATTGCCTTGGCTTTGATAACATAGTATAGTATAATATGATACGTAATGTTATGTTTTGTTTAATCATGGTGTTTTGTTTGTAATTATTGCACTGGAAATAAAAAAAATATAATATAATATAATATAATTAAACATGAAGTCACGAAATTTGGGCGTATGAAGTGATGCCTGAATTCTTATCTACGCCTTATAGGCTATCAGAATAAACAATAAAAAGTAGAGGTCACCCTTAATTCTAGAGAGTTAGGAGTGATTTAAAAATGCCCATCAATCACTACACGCGTGCATTTACCTTTTTTTAATTCTTGTAAGCAATATTTTGAAGTTGGACTAGTACGCGAGGTATCTACATCATACCATACTTTCCTCACCACTCATTCACCAAGGTGTAATTTTTCACGTCACGGGCGTAAATCCGGTCCGAGAGGTGGAGGGCGGGGGGGGGGGTGATTGATGAAATTTTCAAATTTTGAGGACACCCCCAAATCAAGGGTCATTTCTTGCAAAGGCGACACCTACAACGTGAAAAATATACAAGTATCTCTAAACATTGGCATATAGCTTTTATTGTGATTACATTTCAACCCTTTCTAGTAATGTGTTTCTCGATATTTTGCTATAATATAAAAGCATTAAATACCATAGCATTAAATTTTGCAGTTGAGTTTTCATAGCCTATATCAATGTGCGAGCGAGCGAAGCGAGCGAGAATATTTTTAGGGTCGGTGAGACTGCGTGGTGCAACATGTTTTAAAAGGGGAAACTGATTCTGAAATGTCTCATGCAGATTCAGGGTCTGAAAAGACCTTCAAATAAAATAAAATTAATGCGAGCGAGCCTTGGAAATTAAACTAAGTTGCTCTAAGTCGTCTCAAATTCGAGGTACAAATTAAAAATGAAATGGGGCATTTTAAGAACCAGTATCACTTAACAAAAGGTCGTAGCGGCTGTTATATTAGAACTAGTGATTCTAAAAATGTAAAAAAAAAAAAAAAAAAACGACCATTGACGCCATTGTCACAGGTGAGGCTTATTAGAGGTGGCAAAATTGGCAATTGTTTTTATCTAAAAAGAAAACAATTATGGAAAAATAAAAGGGGTACTCATTCTAAGGGATCATTTTGATGCAAATGATTCAAAAGTGCAATTGTCAAAACGGGAAAGATTGTAGAAAGGGTATATTGTTAGGGGTTTCATGAGAAGTAAAAAGGGTAGTGGATACCCAAATTCCAAATTTACTACCCCCCCCCCCACCATACACACACACAACACATGATTTTTAATAATCCTACAGATTTCTTTAAAGAATTTATTATATTCTGAGCAAAAAGAAATTCATGACCATTTTAAAAGATGTATTAGACTGTCATCTTGATAAATGCTGTACAGTCTCGGGTGGGCTCCTTATGTCCTCACGTGAAAATATGTAAGCTTGTTTTCCACACATTTTGCAATAGTTTTAACTAAATACGGATAGGGATATAATTCCCACTTGGACCGATAGAAGATACGTTAGTAATGAACATGAATGAGAGATATTATACATACACTCAAATAGAAATTTACTACCCCCCCCCCACATAAACACACACAACACATGATTTTGAATAATTTTGCAGATTTCTTTAAAGAATTTATTAAATTCTGAGCAAAAAGAAATTCATGACCATTTTAAAAGATGTATTAGACTGTCATTTTGATAAATGCTGTACTGTCTCGGGTGGGTTCCTTATGTCCTCACGTGAAAATATGTAAGCTTGTTTTCCACACATTTTGCATTTTTTTTAACTAAATACGGATAGAGATATAATTCCCACTTAGACCGATAGAAGATACGTTAGTAATGAACATGAATGAGAGATATTATGGATACAATCTAATAAAAAATTACTACCCCCCCCCCAAATAAACACACACAACACATGATTTTGAATAATCCTGCAGATTTCTTTAAAGAATGTATTAAATTCTGAGTAAAAAAAAATCATGACCATTTTAAAAGATGAATTAGACTGTCATCTTGATAAATGTTGTACAGTCTCGGGTGGGCTCCTTATTTCCTCACGTGAAAATATCTAAGCTTGTTTTCCACACATTTTGCAATATTTTTAACTAAATATGGATAGGGATATAATTCCCATTTGGACCGATAGAAAATACGTTAGTAATAAACATGAATGAGAGATATTATGCATAAAATCAGAAACATCTAGATATTCAGATAACAATATATTTAGCATTATAAAATTTTATAAATGTTATTATTAATTGAATAAACAGAGAATACTTTTTTATCGAAAAGTGGGGGTACATTTGTACGGATCATAAAGAACGTTATTCAGCTATTTTCAGAATTAATAGATAATGCATTTACCTTAGTCCCATCATTCATTACGATGCCTGGCGTGTTATACCTATTGCCTGCAATTTTGTTTTTCTGCAATATCATTTTTCCAAAAATTGACAAGGAAATTGTCAAGGCTCAATATCTTAGAAAATTCGCACGAATCACAATAAGTATGTAAAGCACCTTATCTGAAATTATAAAAAAAATAGCCTTGAGTACCACTACTAGAATACATAATAAGGCTAAACAAAAATTATTCAACGACTTAGACAAAATGGTCCTTTTTAGAGATAGCCTACAGGCGTTCTATCAATATCACGAGTTCTATTATTTTTTTTTTTTGCGAGGAACGTATTATAAGATTTTTTTTTGGCTGTTCGATTATGTGCCTTTACTGGACGACTGATGGTAATTTCCTATATATGTGTAAGACAGCAGTGAGAAGTGTAGAACAGCAACATGAAAAGGCGGAAGACAGATGGACAATGTTGTTCTCAATGTGCAAACCAACTACACAGCTACCGCAACTGGGCACATAGACCCATGCGTTGGAGTTGGTGTTGATGTGTACGTCAGCTAACACATCCTCAGCCTCAGGTACGTGTGTGTGTGTGTGTGTGTGTGTGTGTGTGTGTGTGTGTGTGTGTGCGTG
>JZLH01S0052744.1:113446-128310 GCA_001188425.1 Eucidaris tribuloides | reverse complement strand
TGTGTGTGTGTGTGTGTGTGTGTGTGTGTGTGTGTGTGTTGCTGGTGCATATGTGCATATAGGTGTGTATGTCTTCAACATCAACTTTTGAGAGAGATCGAGGATGACGTGTTATCATGAGATAGCCAGTTCATTCCTCCGAACGCTACCTACGTACGTGGTGGGTATTAATCTATATTTTTGACCGGCATCAATACAGTTTCAATAAACGACTAGGAACGTCTATCGCAGCGCGATCCGCGTACTTTACGCCCTCTCGGGGGCCGATAGAAAAAACAGGCCGGAATATCATTCTTTCAGAAAAGAGTGGATCGCCATCTTACGCCTAACTTGATATTGGGATATCACTAAAGGCACAGAAACAAAGATTGGGGAGCTTCAATGAAAAAAGGGCAGAGCAGTGATTACTGAGCTTAACATAGTGGTGCCAACGTTGGACCAAACAGATAAACGCCCTGGAGAACAAAAGTTTGGAAACTGAATCATGCCATATGGCAAGATGTGCATTTTTGGGGGGTAAATTTGGCATCTGCTAGCCTGTGCCGTATGACAACCGCATATGAGCCAGATAAAATTATATATATATATATATATATATAATATATATATATATATTATATATATATATATATATATAATGAAAGTTTTTTTCCAAAGGGGGTAAGATCCACTTTTTCACCATTCTGAGGAAAAATAGAGCGTTTTCGTAATTTACCAATTGCAGATGTTTCTGGGTAAGAAGCAATTTGACACTAAAAAGTACCCACAATTCGAATGTAAAGCCACACTTAGAAAAATTCTGTGGGTTTTCAATTTTTGAAAATATTTGACTATTTATTTTTTCATATATTTTGGATCTACCCCCTTTTGGAAATAAAACTAAACGGATGTACCCCCCCATTTTGAAACGTAAAAGTCAGTTTTATTGTGTCATTTACACAACTTGTAGCTGAATTTCAACTTTCCATTTGTGTTATGATAATGAGCTACAAATTATATGGAATTTTGACGAGAAAATGAAATTTGATAAAAAGTGGATGTACCCCCTTTATGGGAAATAAACTCTAGTTATTTCCAAAAAGGGGAGTAATCCCACACCATGCTATATGGAAAACGAATTTTATCAATCTAATGCCACATATAGCTAAGTTCTTAGTAAATACCAAACTTCACACCAAACAAAGAACCTCACCATGCCAGAATTAAAACCACTCTTACAAAAACGATGAGATTGTTATTTATTTTATTTAATTTTCTTATTTTTATTCTGTTGGAGTCTACCCCTTTTGGAAATAAAACTGAAATGGACTACCCCCTTTTGGAAAAAATCATTTTATTGCCCAATTTTTTACCAGACTTTTGATGGGAATTTCAACATTTTCGCTTGTGTTATCTAATAGAGCTCCTAAAATTGTATAGATTTCAATAAAAAAGTCACATTCTGATGAAAATGGATCCTACCCCCTTTTGGAAATAAATCCTTCAATATATAATATATGTATATATATACATATATATATACATATATATATACATATATATATATATATATATACCTTATCTCAATGAACCTTATCTCAATTTGATTTTACTTTATAGCTCCTCCACTTCAACCTGTATATGTTATATATATATAATATATAATATATATATTGTAAATATATATATTATATATATAATCCAAGAATGATAATCGCAAAACACCATGGTAAGAGTGGCTCAACCTACGCATATGTATAGGACATAAACAACAAATATAAAATTAGTATTACTTCAATGTACTACAGCACTGTTTCGTAGGAACAAGCAAGACAGCTGCTCCCACTCTTCAGGTACAAGTTGAAGTCTTCAGTGTACCTGAAGAGTGGGAGCAGCTTGTCTTGTTGTTCCTACGAAACAGTGCTGTAGTACATGAAGTAATACTAATTTTATGTATTTGTTTATATATATATAATATATATATATATATATATATATATATATTATATATAATATATATATATATTATATATATATATATTATATATATGAAGAGTTTATTTTCCAAAAGGAACTACATCCATATTTGTTACTTCAGAGAAAAAGGCATTGTTTATCGGATTTTGTACAGGCGCCTATGGAAAAGTGATATTAGAAAGTACATTTTCTTATGGTTGCTTTCAAGTAATTGAGGTTAAAACTTTGCTCATGGACAGGTACCTACCTGTAAAGGGTGTGATATCAATAACTCAATTTTCATCAAAAGTGGATCCTAGTCCTTTGGAAACGAGCTCTTCATATATATATATATATAGATAGATAGATATATATATATATTATAATATATATATATATTATAATATATATTATAATATATGTTGTGTGTGTGTGTGTGTAAGTATTTTTTTTATTTTTTAAGTTCCATTGGAAAGTTACTGAACACATATCTAGCATACTCGATTCAGTACATGTCATTACATGTTTACTCAACAGATCATTATATGATGAAATATGCAAGTTGGTTGAACCCACATGCATGGGTTTGTCGAAAGTGAAAAGTAAATAGAGAATGGACCGGCAAGCGGGGCAAGGGATTTTTTTTTTTTGTTTATTTTTAAACGTCGCATTTTATCTTTTTTTTTCTTTTCTTTCTCTTTTTATATTTTCCTCAAGAAGCTGAAGCTGTTATAAGTGCCATGCTTTCAACTGTATAATATATATATATATATATATATATATATATATATAATATATATATATATATATATAATCCAAATGTGATGAATGCAAAACACCATGGTAAGAGTGCTCAAACTACATATACATAGGAGCAATAATAAAGCAATTATAAATTAGTTTAACTTCATGTACTACAGATCTGTTCCGGTAGGAAACAGCAAGAAAGCTGCTCCCACTCTTTCAGGTACAAGGTGAAGTGAGTACGTATTGGTATTACAAGTTCATTTACAGGAAGATAATGAATGACTGAGATAGCATAAACAGTACACAAAACTTAGAGATTTAAGATTCATTGTTGACAGTCTGGCGAATTAGTGTAATCTGTGGGTCCATTCGGGTTGGCGCTAATTGTTTTGATGTTACACAGAAGATATTTGGTCCTATGCCGGAAGGTGTCGTTAGCTGTCATTTCTGCTATTCAAAGTTCCTAAATCCGGGCGCAGATAATGAAGTACTTCTCAGTTATAACAAGAGGTTGCATCTTTTTGAAGCAGTTGAGTAAGCTTACATTTCTTTAAGATTTCCAATGGATTGAGTATGATGATAGCAGAAATGAAGCAGTTGAGTAAGCTTTACATTTCTTTAAGATTTTCCAATGGATTGAGTATGATGAATAGCAGAAATGAGCTAACGACACCTGCCGGCATAGGACCAAATATCTTCTGTGTAAGCATAAAACAATAGCGCCAACCCGAATGACCCACAGATTACACTAATCCGCCAGACTGTCAACCAATGAATCTTAAATCTCTAAGTTTTGTGTACTGTTTATGCTATCTCAGTCATTCATAATCTTCCTGTAAATGAACTTGTAATACCAATACGTACTCACTTCACCTTGTACCTGAAGAGTGGGAGCAGCTTTCTTGCTGTTCCTACTGAAACAGATCTGTAGTACATGAAGTTAAACAATTTATAATTGCTTTATAATATATATATATAATATATATATATATATATATATATAATAATATACAATATATATGTATATATATAAAGTAGTACATTCAGTTATATAGTATATGGATGCCGTAAGTGATGTAAAAACACGACTTTCGGTCATGAAATATATTATATATAATAATATATATATATACTCTTTACAGCTGTTCTGTTGAAATAAAATTTGTTTTCAATAAAAAAACTGTTATATATCTATTACAGGTATAAATAGTCCCCCTCCAATGAGAGGACTTTCATTTTCAATATGGGTAATTTTCCGGCATTAATTCCACGTTTTATCTGATTGAATTTCATTCCAGAATAATATGTGCTAAAATTCACTGTACTAGGTGTAAATCATTTGAGAAGATATTTTTGTGCACTCAATATATATGATAATCCACTCACCTTTCTCGGAGAAGTACGTAGTTAGCAATATAACCGCTGGGACTATACATAGTACAGTTGTATGGATTGCATACGTGTACCTATTCGCCATGATTACTTCGTTGCCAGTGATATTCCCCCGCAATGAGTGCCGGTGTAGTAAGACACGTTGGTTTCCTCTGCTGGGACCACGCATGCAATGACTAACATACTTGTTCTATGTGTTGGCGTCAAACAGCGGTGTCGTTTTGACAACAATGATATTGAGTTTATCCACCCGTTCTTTTTTATTATGTTATATATTTTTTTAACAGAAAATAAATGACCTGAAGTTACTGTGTGCAAAGTTTACTCGACTCTGGTCTTGAGATATGGATGAAATACGATTTTCTTTTATGACGTCATAAATGACGTCACAACAATTTGGTATGCAAAGTTATGCCTGAAATGTTATCTACCTATCATAGGCTATCAGAGTGAGCAATAAAAGGTATGGGTCATCGTTAGTTCTAGAGAATCGTGACTGATTTAAGACTTAATATTAAACGTACGCGTGCGCGTTTGTCGTGACGCCCGCACTCATCTGAACAGCACCCATAATGACCTTTCACCTAAAGTTACTGTGTACCAAGTTGAGTTATCTTCCTCGACTGCAGTCATGAGACTATGCGCGAAAAACGATTTGTCTTTGTGACGTCATAGACAACGTCACTGCAATTTGGCATAGAAAGCGATGCTTGAAATGTTATCTACGCATCACAGTTTATCAGAATAAGCAATCAAAAGTAGGGGTAACCGTTAATTCTAGAGAGTTATGAGTTATTTAAAAAATGCCGCTATTCACTACGCGCGCATGCGAGCACATTTATATTTTTAGGACTTGTAAGCAATATTTTGAGTCCAGGTGGTCGGGAAAGGGTTCTAATTGATGGAGAATTCAGTCAGACATCCAAAATTATCGAAAAAATGACGACATTTGCTAGGGAAAAGGGTACGCACCAAAATGCTCAAAATAACCTGAAACGTATAGTGTTTTCAATAAGAAGTGATTTGGACCATTTTTTGCATTTTACGATACCGTCGTGACGCGCTACCGCGTGGTATGGTCGAAAAGTTGAGCCTTGACCTCTGCCAAATTTGGTTGTTTTAGTCGACTGCCGGATTGAGATATCGCAAATGTAAGTTAAGTCTAACTTTTGGCTTTTGACGTCATAAACGACGTCACGGATAAGTGACCATGTTCACAAATCTGCTTTCGTGAGGTCTTGACACGTGACATGGCTGTGCCAAGTTACAGCATTATTAACGATGTCATTCGTGAGATATCGTGCACACGGGAAATGACCAGAAAAAAACCAAATAATAAAGAAAATTCTCTATGGTGAGGCATCATGGCTCAGTGGATAAGGCTTCGGTTTCTCAACGTAGAGGTCCGTGGTTCGAATCCGCGCCGGGCCATAGCGGTTGTGTCCTTGTGTAAGGCACTTTATGCCCATTACCTCGTCTCTCAGATAGGACGTAAAGCCGGAGGTCCCGTGATGAGACAGAAACACCTCAGCACGTAAAAGAACCCACGCACTTCATCGAAAAGAGAAGGGGAAAAACCCGGTGTTGTGATCACATATTCATGTACAAAAACTACCCAGGTCTGGATGCCTGAGGGTAACAGTGATTAAGTTCGCTTTTCTAGTCCCTGTCATCCGAAATGATGACAAAGCAATACTAATAATGGTGATCCTCGTTTACACGAATCACCAATTCGCAAGTAGGGGGTGGTATTATTTTGCAAAAGTCACACTGCTTATCCAGTACCCCCCTAAAAATATGTACTGGGCTTACCTGAATCTGGAAATACCAAAATTTAGCCCGTGGGATCATTGTAACCCCCCTGTACATACCCCCTGAAGTTGGCAATAATGCATTCAGGTATCACTGTAGTCCCACATATAGTGGTTTATGTAGGGTACACAACTTACAACATGTGGAACTGCCATAATAACAAGTTTCATGGGCCTATACCTAACTAGACTATGGTTAGGTTAGGGTTAAGGATAGGGTACCCTAACCCTACCCTAAACCCTTACCCTAATCCCTAACTAAGAGATATTTGCTGTTGGACATTGATAGCTTAGAGTATCACCGCTGCATAGTTTATACCTCCCTAATACTGTTTCTGACTCAAAATTGCCTTGTAAAGACTGGAATACAGTAAAGAAACTCAATATTGGTGACATTAAATTTTCCAGAGACAAGTGATAATGTACATCAAGCACAGCAAGACTAGAATGTAAGTTAGTTTGAGTATGGTATGCACCAACACTGCCAACAGATAGTCATTGACCTAGAATTGTGTCCATGATATGGCCTCATTAAAGTCTTCCAGTGTCACCTTTGTACTGGAGGTAATGTTATTTAGATATACTAGTAGTCTCGGGTCGGGGGGGGGGGTACTCGCGTATATTGGGTGTACAGGGATGAGCCACTTGGAAGGGGGACTTTTTCAAAAAAAAAATCCTTAGACACATGCATGGGTACCCTTTTCATCAAAAAGATCCCTAGACATGGGTCTCATTTTTCATTTTTTTTCAAATTTCCGGCGCGCTTTCCACGCAAATACTCTCAATTTTCACATTTTCAGCGCACTTCGTACGCAAACACATGCTATTTTCAATTGCGCGCCGAAAAATTTTGAAATCCTTAGGTATGGGTGCCTATTTACAGCAAAAGGACCCTTAGATATGGGTATAGGTTCAGAGTTATCAGCAACACACCCCCGTCTGACTATAAACTTTAACTAGCCAGGCGGACTACTTAATTAGCTTAAATTGTGGATAGTCCACCAGTATTCTGACTAGCCTGCCCCCAAAACTGAATATTTTTCAGAATGTTTCATATGACATTGATATTTTGGCGAGCCATGCGGACTATAGTTACTTTAGACTTTGGCTAGCCCGCCATGGTTTTTGCTAGCCAATGGCTAGCAGGCTACTGTTAATCATGAACACTAACAATACTTAAATTAGCTTCTGCTTTTTGTCAATATCTGTACAGTTATCTGAGACATTCTAGATATGACACAAAAAATATTATAAACAAACGATATGTGCACCTACAAATGAAAATGCAGAGATGACATTGGAAGACTTTCATGAGGCCTGGACACAAATCTAGGTCACCGCATATAAGTTGGCAGTGTTGGTGCACACTAACACACTCTGAACAAATGGAACACTATAACTCACATTCTGGTCGTCTTGTGCAGAAAATTAATGTATTCAGGTCTGTAACAATACTGTTAGGTGACCGTGATTTTGAGTTAGAAATGGTATATTTTTTTATTTAAGTATACTCGGTGGTAATACATCAAGCTATATCCATGACCAATATAAAATATTTGAATTTTGGTTATTATTTGTCTCTGGTAAATTCAATGTCAGCTAACATTGAGTTTCTTTACTGCATTTCAGGTCTGTAGCAATATTGTGAGGCGATTTTGAGTCAGAAACGGTATATTTTGGAAGTATACTTAATTGGCGGTAATGCATCAAGCTATCAGCAAGCTATTGGAGCGTCCTCAATTAATGTCAGTTTGAAAGTCAATCGTATCAGGAACGGGTTTTGGTTTATGGTTAGGGTTTAGGGTTGGGTAAGGGTACCCTATCCTTAACCCTAACCTAACCCAAGTCTGGTTAGGTATAGGCCCATGAAACTTGTTATTATGGCAGTTCCACATGTTGTAATTTCTGCACCCTACATAAATCACTGTATGTGGGACTACAGTGATACCTGAATGCATTAGTGCCAACTTTAGGGGGTATGTACAGGGGGGTTAGACTTTATCAAAAAGTTTATCATTGGTATTTTCTTGTTCATACTGACCATCTCCATATTTTAAGGGGGTATATCAAGAAGTTGGTACTAATACCACCCCCTATCGCAAGGCAGACACATTTTTGGGGGAGGATTGCAATCTCTGGTAACGCTTACGGTTAAGGGCCAATCACAGGCAAGCAGGTCTATGCCTCGCTGATCTTATCAGCATAAACGCCAACCTCATGCATAATATGCATTTATGCAAATTAATCGGATAAAGTTATTGGCGTTCAACCACAAATTGAATATATCTCGCCATTGTATTCCTATAGATTTTGTTTAAAATTTACTATGTTTATTTTACGATTTCTCGAGCAAGTTATTTGTTTTACTTGTAGCCATAGCTGAACGACTTTGCTCACAGAATCGATAGTTGCCATCCGATTTTGACTTTGCCGACCTAAATTTCAGCGCAATAACCTGCGCAGAACACATAACCTGATCGGTATGTTTTCTGGGAACCTGTCTCTTGGTCTAATACCAGTTGGTCTAATCATCAGTTCGTCCAACTCCACCGAGTCTAAATCCATTTCGTCTACACCCAGTTCGTCTACTTACCACTTAGTCTAATTCCCATCTGGTCTAATACCCATTTCGTCTAATCGCCATTCAGTCTAAAATCATTTCGTCTAATAAGCAATTGGTCTAATATCCACTTTGGCTAATATCCACTTCGGCTAATTTCCACTTCGTCTAATTTCCACATCGTCTAATTTCCATTCTGTCCAATATTCAGTTCGTCTACGTATCACTTCGTCTAATATTCACTTAGGCTACAGCCACTTCGTCTAATGACCACATGGTCTAATCACCACTTTGTCTAATTTTCACTAAGTCTAATAACCAGTTAGGCTAATTATCATTTGGTCCAAGTATCAAATGGTCTAATGACCATTTGGTCTAATGACCATTTGGTCTAATGCACATTTGGTCTATCCACTTTGTCCAATTATCATTTGGGCTAGTATTCATTCTTGTCTACAAAATAAAAAAAATAAATACACAACCGCTAAGATTCAGGCATTCTCCATACGGGAGGGGGAGGAGAGGGGAAGGGAGGTGTCAGAATCAAACGGGTGTGCCGAAAGTAAAAAGGGGGTTGTATCCTCTTCTGAAGTCTGCATCATGCCCCCTCCCCCCCCCCGAAAAAAATAAGATAATTTAAATCATGGAAAGAATCAAATGCGCTCGTATAGAGCTGTAACACCTTCCAAACGGCGAGGAGAGATTATTATTGTATTGTTGTCAGTGTCAGCTATAGGGTGGTCAATCCCAGAATGATAAATCCCCGGTTTAAAAACCGTATAACCTCATCATATTCACAGGAATTACGAGAGCAAAGCAATGCGATTCTATCATGATTAGAGCGGGCTATATGTGCGTACGCAGTTTAGTAAAATGACTACCACGTGAGCTTAAAGGTCTCATTGAAGAACACAATCGCGGATCACGATAACACCGTCCAGTAATGGTTATTTTGCAGACCAAATGGCACGTTCTGCAGTATTCCAATAGTTCTACAACACACCCGGTAGTTATCCTGGCAAATCTTATCAAACCCACCCGCCGCGGAGGTTTTCAATGGCTGTAATAAATGCACTAGCTGGCGATGGCTGGTTTCACTTTACACGTGAAACTTATTCCTGAACACTTCATAGTTTCTTTTAATTATTTTGTTTATTATATAGTTTTCCAGCCTTGAAAATGCATTTCATTTCTGATTATCATTGTTTGTGATCGGATAAGTGTACAGTCACACGACCGACGGCCGAGCATGGCATGACTTGTTATAAAACTGAGAAGCTTTATGACGTCACAAAGAAAAATCGTATTTCGGGCATATCTCATGACTGGAGTCGAGTAACATAACCAAAGTTGGTACACAGTAACTTCAGGTCAGAGGTCGTCACTGGTCCTAGTCATAACTGTCCACGCGTCGCGACGAACGCGTACGCGCACGTAGAATTTTGAATTGATGTTTGATGTAGAATGTAGCGTGATGAGGGACGTATTTTAGCAAACAATGATACTTGATATAGATTGTTTGCCACATTTTTTGTAGATGAAATGAACGGAGCGTTTACGCGGATCACCAATTCGTCTCAGTGACGAATTAAAATCTAGTTTTTTTTGTGTTTTTTGCCAGGGAGAGGCTTTGATTTCCAGAGGGCCATTTTCACCACTTCAAATAATTATAGTATGGGGGGGGGGCGCAAATATTGAGTATTTTGTGCGATAAACACCGAATGAAAATAAAACTAGATTTTAATTCGTCACGAAGACGAATTGGTGATCCGCGTAACCGCTCCGATCATTAATTGTAATTAAAATGTGACAAACAAAGCATATCAATCACCATTGCATGATGAATTATGTCCCTCATCACTTAGAATTGTCTATCTAACATAAATTGAAAATTCGACGTGCGCGTACGCGTTCGTCGCGACGCGCAGACGGTCATGATTAGCACCAGTGATGACTTTTGATCTGAAATTACTGTGTACCAGGTTTTGTTATCTTAATCCATCCCATTCATGAGATATGCGCGAAATACGAGTTTTCTTTGTGACGTCATAGATGACGCCACAAGTATTCTGCATGCAAAGTAATGCCTGAACTGTTATCTACGAATCATAGTCTATCAGAATGAGCAATACAATGTGGGGGTCACCGTTTATTCTAGAGAAAAATGACTGTTTTATGACTTAATCTTAAATGTTCCAATGACCTGAAACGTATACTGCTGTTAATAAGAAGTCATTTGGAGCATTTTTAAACTTTTGAAATTTTTGACGTGCCCGTACAAGCACATCGTGACGCGCGTGCGCACGTAATTAGGTCCAAAAGTTGACCCTTGACCTTAACTTGACTTCTGCCAAATTTCGTTGTTTTATTCCACTGCCGGGATGAGTTATTGCAAATATAGGTTAGGACTAGCTTTTGGCTTATGACGTCATAGATGACGTCACACACATTGACAGGGGGACAGTCACGAAGAATTGACATAAGACATAACTATGTTAAGTTACAAAACTATTGCACTCATCGTTCTCGAGATATCGCGTGCACAAAAATGGCGAGAAAGAAACACGAATAAAGAAAATTAAAAAGAAGAAAAAAATTCTGACGAAATCTATGGTGATCTGCGGTTACGCGGATCACCAATGAGTAACCTCCCCACCCCCGCCCCATACGGCTTGACTCATATCAATTTTTAAGCGATCTTTTACTTTCTTCATGGTGTAGAGTTTTGTAACACAATGGGAAACTGGAACTGAAACCGTCGTTTTGGCCACATTTTTTTTGCCATTGTAACAAATCTACAAGCTGTATATACTATTGACACGAGACTTATTGGTGATCCGCGTAACCGCGGATCACCATAGATTTCGTAAGAATTATTTTTCTTCTTTATTCGTGTTTCTTTGTCGCCATTTTTGTGCACGCATTATCTCGAGAACGATGAGTGCAACAGTTTTGTAACTTAACATAGTTATGTCCTATGTCAATACATCGTTGTTCTCTTCCTGTCAATGACTGTGACGTCATCTATGACGTCATAAGCCAAAAGCTAGTCCTGACCTATATTTGCAATATCTCAAGCCGGCAGTGGAATAAAACAACGACATTTGGCAGAAGTTAAGTTAAGGTCAAAGGGTCAACTTTTGGACCTAGTCACGTGCGCGCGCGCGTCACGATGGGCGTGCACGGGCGCGTCAAAAATTTTAGAAGTTTTAAAATGCTCGAAATGACTTTTTATTAACAATAGCATACGTTTCAGGTCATTTGGAGCATTTGGTGCTTGCGGGTACGCGCGCACCCCTTTTCCGACCGAATATCGTCGTTTTTTCGACGGATTTGGATTTCTGACTGAATTCTCCATCAATTAGAACCCTTTTCCGACCACTAGGACCAAAAATATCGCTTAGAGGTTTAAAAACCGTAAATGCGCGCGCATTGCGCGCGTAGTGAATAATGCGCATTTTTAAATCACTCATAACTCTCTAGAATTAACGGTGACCCCTACTTTTGGTGATCCGCGTCACCGCGGATCACGATAGATTTCGTCAAAATCTGTCTTTTTTTTATTCGTGTTTCTTTCTGGGCATTTCTTGTGCAACAGATATCTCATTAACACCATCGTCAATCATTTTCTAACTCAGCATAGTTCTCTCCCATGTCAATTCCTCGGCACACAATTTCTTGTCAATGTGGTCACTCGTCCGTGAAAGAGTTAACCTATAATTGCAATATCTCGAGCCGGCAGCCGAATAAAACAATTTAACTTTGGCAGAGGTCAAGTTAAGATCACGGGCCATCTTTTGGACCTAACCACGTGTGCGCGCGCGCCTCAAAATGCGTGTGCGCACGCGTCAAAGTTTTATAGGGCTCCAAATGACGTTTTGTTAACAGCACTATATGTTTCAGGTCTTTTGGAGCATTTTGGTGCGCGCGCGTACGCTCGCGTTTTTTCGTGCGTACCCCTTTCCCTACGGAATAACGTCATTTTTTCGATGATTTTGGATGTCTGGTTGAATTCTACATAAATTAGAACCCTTTCCCGACCACCTGGACCCAAAATATCGCTCAAAAGTCCAAAAAACTAACGATGTTAGCAGACTACTTTGAAATTATTAATGATACATGTTCGGAATTTGTTTTTTTGTTAAAGTGTAATAAGAATGCATTTTGCGAAGCTTTTATTCTTGGCGCAGCGTATCTACCTTGTGAAGGTTCATTATATCATCATAATGATATATTTGATGACATTTCTGAAGATCTAATTAATTTTAGTGCCACCCTTGACCTGCCTGTAGTTTTAATCGGTGATTTTAACTCAAGGACTGGTATTTTGAATGCTTTTGTTGAATTTGATGAGATGGTAGATTTTGCAGGCGGGTTAGAATTGGCTCATGACACTTCATTTGGCCTTCAATCTGAGCTCACTAAACTTGGTATTCAAACTGAGCGTTTCAATATGGATAGGATTTCCAATAACAATGGTTATTGTTTGATTGAACTTTGTAAAAATGTTGATGTTAAAATTGTTAATGGTAGGTTCGGGAATGATAGTGGTGTTGGGGATTTTACCTGTCAGAATGCCAAGGATAAGAGTGTGGTTGATTATGTGCTTGTGTCATCTAACCTAATGCCTAAAATTTCTCATTTTAATGTTGATGCTGTAGACAAATGTTTGTCTGATACTCATGGTGCTATCTCTGTTCAATTTTGTTTTACATGTAATTCTGATGGAAATGTAGTTGACATGGAAATCCAATCTTATGATGACGAATTGGTCAGTATCACAGATTATACGTATGTTCCTCTCAGGACTAAGTGGGATAATGACCTTAAAGTCGAATATAAGAATGCATTTAAACCAGCTGATATTGAACATATTAATGGAAAACTTGATAGATTGAATGTTGATAATTTAAGCCAGGATGATTTAGATGGTATTGTTCAAGATGTAAATCAAATTTTTATTGATTCTGCCAAGTCCCTTGGTATGTGTAAAGACGTACGTAACTTTAAAAAAAATGACAAGAATATTTGTGCTCGAAATAAACCTTGGTTTGATAAATCATGTGAAATGCAAAGGAAAATATATTTTAAAGAAAAACGTAGATTGAAAAGAGAATACTGAAGAGGCTAGGGCTGAATTACGAAGTAAAGCCAAGTTATATAAGAGATTCATTCGAAAAGTTTATAGAAGTTACAATAAAGTATTACATAATAGGATGCGCAATCTGAAATCTAGTAAACCCAAAGAATATTGGGATATTTTGAATGAGGCAAGCAACTCTGTTAACAAGTTAGGTAAAATATCATTGGACACGTTTAAGGAGCATTTTGAAAAGTTGAGCACTAAGCCTAATGGTTCCTCTACTGAAACTGATTCAGATTTTGATCCTACACTTATAACACATTCTATTAATGAGCTTATTAATGGGGAATTTACTGGAGAGGAAGTGCTGAAACATAATGTTAGTTGCGTAATACAAGGCGAGTGGAATTGACAATATTTTAAACGAGTTTTTGAAAAATTGTCCAAATGAACTGGTGTTATTTATGGTAAAGTTGTTTAATATTGTTTTGTTGTCCGGTGTGGTCCCTTCAGTTTGGTGTTTAGGAATGATCAAACCTTTGTATAAAAAGAAAGGTTCGCTAGACGACCCTGACAATTACAGGGGAATTACGCTTCTTAGCTGCTTAGGGAAGTTGTTAACTGCTTGTATCAATGCCAGACTCACAGAATATCTAAATTGTGTTGGAGTTATAGGTGAGGAGCAAGCTGGTTTTAGGGAGAGCTACAGTACTTTAGATCATATATTTACTTTGCATGGGCTTATTGAATTGTATTTACATCGAAGGAAAAGAATTTATTACGCCTTTATTGATTACAGAAAAGCTTTTGATCTCATTGATCGGTCCAGTTTATGGTCAAAATTGATTTCAAATGGTATAAATGGAAATGTTATTCGTGTTGTTTATAACATGTATAAAAATGCCAAATCTTGCGTTAAACTTGGTCACGGCATTTCAACTGACTTTCTGATCACATGTACCTATTAAAAGTCTGATTACAATTAAAACCTTAATTATCCATAGTCATGGTTACCCATAGAGTGCGGTATAAACAATCCAAATCTATGTGATGGTTGTGATGGAATATGATGGTTGCCATGGAAATGCCTAAATTTTGAGAAAATGCTTATATTTTCATGAATTATCATGAAAACATGAAAACAAGCATTAGGCCTACAGGTTAACAACATGACTGTAAGCAATTTTTAATAAATGTGTTCATGCCACATCATTTCTGTTGCCATAGCAACAGCATGATAGGAATGGATTTTTAATGAAATAATTATATTTCATTAAAAACACACAAAAAAAAACAAATGGTTATGGTTACCTCCCAAAAATCTTAAGAGGGGTGA
>JZLH01S0052744.1:65026-79695 GCA_001188425.1 Eucidaris tribuloides | reverse complement strand
GGAAAATTTTGTCGCAACCCCCCCCCCCCCCGAGCGAGTTTTCGGAGGTTGACGTGACCGGGAAAAATGTGGACCTTGGATTTTCAAGAAAAAAAATTGGAAATCTGAGTTTGATCAGTTATATCTCCCGTTTCGTAGTAAAAATCAATGCAAGTTTAGTATCATCAGAAAGATGATTTAAATTTCTTTAAAATGATACCCTATTTGTAATGATTATATCATCAAAAAAAGGACAGTATCTTAAAATATTGTGTAAAGTGTAAATTGAAAAGCTGCAAAATGATCAAAGTTGGGTAAGTCACCCAATTTCTGTTGTTGTTGATGAGTGAGTTTCCCAATGTCTCTTTGGTTGTTATGCACTCTAATGTGAACATTGACATGGATTGAAAGAAAAACCTGCACAAGTAAGCAAACAACAAAAAAAAAGTGAAAAAAAAACATGTATGGGCATTACAAAAAATGGACATAAAACATTCATTCTCACGGACCTTTCACCACATTAACAACAGAAAGTGATTAAAAAAATGTGCTAGGAGCTTGACTTGCATGGATTTTCTCAGAGAGAGGGTATAACGAGAATAGACTGGCCTGCATGCAGCCCAGACCTCAACCCCACTGAGCATTTGTGGGATCAACTCGACGGGACTGTATGTAAGAGAGAGACACAAATGCAACGACATTCGCCGGTCTGACTGGAATCCATTTGTCCTACAGCCAACGAAGCCACAATGCTATCAACAGCACGAGAACGCGTGCCAGGCGGTTGTGCAGACTGGCGTTCCAACCGATACTAACTCTGATCATGCATTAAATCAATGAACATTGATGAAATCAAAGATCCAATTGTGAAGATAAACATGAAAAATCCATGCAAATCAAGCTCCTGCATTTCTTTAACTACTTTGTCATGTTAATTGTAAAAGGTCTGAAGATCTAAATTCCTTAGTCAGTTTTAAATGTCCAACATGCCTTGTTGGATTGGTATGTTTCACTGTTGTGTTGTTTTTGCTTACTTTGTCAGGTGTTTCTTCCAATCCATGTCAATTTCACATTAAGTGCCACAACACCAAGAGCCTCGGGAAACTCACTCATCAACAACAACAAAAATTGGTGTCTTACCAACTTTGGTTCATTTTGCAGCTTTTCAATTTACATTTTACACCATATTTTAAAATACTGTCCTTGCCCTGATGGCATAATCATATCAAATAGGGTATCATTTTAAAGAATAATAAATAATCTTTTCCATGATACCAAGCTTGCATTGATTATTGCTACGAAACGGGAGATATAACTGATCAAACTCAGATTTCCAAACTGTTTTTGAGGAGTTTAAAAAGCATATAATAATAACATAATAATGCAAGGGCTGTAACGTGCTCGACTGTACATGGCAACTAGCCCCGTAGCCTGCCAACGATGCCCACGGGCCAACCATGCGAGCTTTGACGTTATGACGTCTAGCATTTCGCCAACGATGCCAACGGACCAACGTTGCCAACTATTCCAACGGACCTACCATGCAAACCTATGCCTTTCTTTGCCAACGATGCCTGACGAAAGAAATTTCGTTACGCACCAGACTATGACGAATAAATATTAGGCGATAGAGACACCAGCTGGACGATTTTTTTTTTGGTCAGCTTGACGAGTTTTTATTTACAGTGTATGCCCGTGATGGTGCTGTAAGCATTATGCCACAAAAAATGTTTTTCTTATTACCAAAAAGGGCGCTTTTGACTTGCACAATTATTTTTGAGGCACACTGTATATCGATATCAAATCGTCCAAGCAAAAGCTGATTCGAACAATATTAGTGCGTTTTCATACAGCCAAGCATTTGCATCATAGAGTTGGTAGAAAACAATCTTAGCAGCAAACACCACTAACCATAATGGAAAGCGTCTGTGTTATAGAGTTTTGCGCAAATTATTCACTTCTCCATTGACTGAAAGCAATTTATTATAGTGAACATATCATAGATTCGATTGTGTTAATCATATAATTTGAGTAAATTAATTACATAATATTGACATTATTATTGACGCAGTTGTACCTATCCCCTCAAAAACGGCGCTTATTGAAACGTTTCGGAAAATACGTTAATTTACGGCAGCGCGGCACGATAGCCACATTGAGAGATCTGCTAAAGCGCCTAAATAATGTAATTATAGAAATCGCTCATAGACTTTGTCCTTTGATTGATAGGTAAACATTATATTTTGTACTTTGATCGTCGATCAATACTGTTTGCAAAGCGTATGAAAGAAGCGTACGAGAATAGTGCAAGTCCATTTTGATCATTGCAGACAACGGGGAATTGCTATCCTCCAGTAACCAGTACACTTTCGTGTGTACTGACTCTATTAAGGATTCTGCTGGATTGTGAGTACTAACATTAAATTCACTGAGAGGCCTTCAACACATCCATGTCCATGTTTGGATCTCCTCGATTATCTTTGCTTCGTCATAAATATGCCGTACATTTTCTCTCACTATTAAAATCATAGTGCTGTAGTGTATAAGTGTATAACTCATCGTTCCCTTTGTTCTGATTTGCCCTTGTCTTTGGCAACGTGCCCCTGTTCTTTTTTTTTTTTAGTTTTACATGACGGGAATAGTTATTCAAAAGAAGGTGTATGTGTTAATCCTTTCCCGTGGTAACTTAAGACTTTTGATCAGATTGGGTACATACATGAATGAGACAAGCCAATTTTCCAGGTGAATTGGGGTGGAAGTGCGGTGGACTGTATGTGTAGGGCAAGGTTAAATGTCGTGACTTTCCGTAGTCCCATTATTGGTATTGTACAATTACCTAGTGATGATTATCCAGCTATTACTAAAATCCTATTCCCGGCTTGTTCTCCAAAAACAAATTGGGCGTTTTCGAAAATTTAATTGATTAGAACGGTTCCTTACATTGTCGTGGCCAATACATTATGTCATTGTACAAACTACCATAGACTTTCACCGTGTGCAAACAAAAAAACCCACAAAAAACACAAAACGAAAAAATATGTACGTGACCGGAATGTCACTGCGCCACCTCCTCGTTTGCAAACTAGGAAGTGCTTGACAACCTATGAAATCACAATGCCCCTGTAAATCCGAAGATGTTTGAAAACTGAATAGGATTTTTGGCGAAGGATTTAAGAGCAAACATTCTATAAACAATGGAGGACTGTGTGAATAGCTTTTGCTAACTTCATTCATAAGAATAACTTCAACAGTACATTCTGATGTGCATGCCACAGGCCTAAGTGCATATTAATAACATAGCTGTAAAGACCGATCTTGTGAGTAACGTTCATGTCTATAAAATCGGTACATTGAAATACGAACGAGACTGAAGAACCTGCCTCAATAATTAATCGATTATCTCATCAACGCACAAATAGATATTGGAGAACATCTGAATCGATTTGTAATGTAATTATATTTCAATACGAATCTGGAGACTACGGAACTACGGAATACATATCGGCTGCGCGCAGTCGAACTGCTGTACTTTTTTTATATATCAAAAGTGGATATATAGCGAGATTTGCATGCAAACCCTTTATATGTTACTTTGTGACTTTAACCAGTGAGTTTTCTTGTAGAGGGGTATCAGTTATGTTATTTGTTTTATTATTTCTTTACATTCATCATTATTCTGGGGCTTACAGTTGTTTGTATATTCTACAAAAATAAAACAGTTAAGGTAAATGACATAATTGGCAGTGGTCCTCAACTTGAGCTGAAACTATTCTAGAATCAAGTAAAATATACAAGGATTCTCCTGTGAAAATCTTGTAGTCAAACGTTGACTCATTCTAAACTAATGTCAATATCCCTCGTGGCACTCAGGCAAACCTGTTGTGTAGTTCTGTATGGCTTTTGTTTTTATCGGAGCATGATAGAATTACAATACTATTATGTTCATGCTTGATTCTCCTGAAGTAAACAAATTAGAGACAAATCCTTCCAGCTGGGATAACCAATCCATCTGCTTGTATAGTTGGTATATTAACTCCTCAAAAAAGTTTGGAAATCAGAGTTTGATCGGTTATATCTTGTGTTTCATAGTAATAATCAATGCAAGTTTGGTATCATCAGAAAGATTATTTAATTTTCTCTAAAATGATACCCTACTTGTTATGATTATACCAACAGAAAAATGACAGTATCTTAAAATGCGGTGTAAAGTGTAAATTAAAAAGCTGCAAAATGACCAAAGTTCGATAAGTCGCCCAATTTTTGCTGTTGTTGATGAGTGAGTTTTCCGATGTCTCTTTGGTTGTTATGCACTTTAATGTGAACATTGACATGAAATGAAAGAAACACCTGCACAAGTAAGCAAATAACAACAAGAAAAAGTGAAATAATCAAATAAACAAACATGTATGCCTACGGGCATTTAAAAACTGAACATGAGGCGAATCTCACAGATCATTCACCACATTAACACAACAAAGTAATTAAAAAAAGTGGCAGGGGCTTGATTTGCATGGATTTTCATGTTTATCTTCACATGGATCTTTGATTTTATCAATGTTCGTTGATTTTAATGACATGATCAGAGTTCACGATCGGGTGGACGACCCACGTGCCTGCACCACCGCCTGGCACCGCCATGCTGTTGATGAGCTTTGTGATTCGCTGCTGTGGGATGGCATTCTACTCGTCAATCAGTAATTGACGCAGACCTGCTAATGTCGTACATTTGACACTCCCTTCCGTACAATCCGGCCGAGTTGATCCCACAAACATGACAAATGTTAAACGGGGTTGAGGTCTGGGCTGCATGCAGGCCAGTCCATTCTCGTTATACCTTCTCTCTGAGAAAACCCATGCATATCAAGCTCCTGCCACTGTTTTATCACTTTGTGGTCATTGTGGTGTTAATGTGGTGAAAGGTCCGTGAGACTAAATGTCTTATGTCTAGTTTTATAATGCCCATATCATGTTTGTTTGTTTTTCACTTTTTGTTGTTGTTGTTTGCTTGCTTGTGCAGGCGCTTCTTTCAATCCATGTCGATGTTCACATTAGAGTGCATAACAACCAAAGAGGCATTGGAAACTTACTTCTCAACAACATCAAAAACTGGGTGACTTACCGAGCTTTGGTCATTTTGCAGCTTTTCAATTTACTCTTTACACCACATTTTAAATATTGCCCTTTCCCTGATGGTATATTCATAATAAGTTGGGTATCATTTTAAAGAAAAATAAACAATCTTTTTGATGATACAAAGCTTGCATTGATTATTACTACGAAACGGGAGATATAACCGATCAAACTCAGATTTCCAAACTGTTTTTGAGGAGTTTATTTCAACTCATTTGGTTCTTGGAGCATTTTTAAGTGTTTCCAATTAAATGTCACTAACCTTTATTGTCGAAAACACACACAACAAAACATCAATGCAAAATTGTGTTTAGTTAGTCAACTAACACAAAAAACGCCCCATCAGATTATATGATGAAAACTCTGTGGGCCACGAGGGACTACTGTGCATCTATGCGTGTCATTTTGTATTTTGATGTCTCCTGCAATGAAAAACCTAATGTTCACACACACACACACACACACACACACACACAAATTACTTGGACTTTTTACCTATTGGGACCATGTCAAAAAGTATGACAACAGTTTAAGAGTATTTTGCGGTAAGTGAATTTTACGAAGATATGATTTCCTATATATTTATAGCTACTCACCCAATTTCATTTAAACTTCATTTTAAAGCATGGCATACTTACCCTGGAATCAGAAATATCTATTGAGATATAATCCACTTAATTATGGGTACTGACACTAAGACTGTAACGTCAACCTTCACACATCACAGTCATCTAGATCTACGCACCAACAGCTCGGGCGGTGCCAGGTAAAAATATCAGAGATCAAAATGTCAGAGGTAATTATGTCAGAGGTCAAAATGTCAGAGGTAATAATGTCAGAGGTAAAAATGTCAGAGGTAAAAAATGCACAGCCTCACGATAAAGACCGTCGGTAAAAAGCTATTACTATACAAAATGTATAGAAATACCGCTCTTTCAGTTCTATGCCGACGTTATGCAAAACGTCGCCCGGCTGGCAGAAGGGCGTTAGCAAATGCTCTAAGCAGAAGAGCGTTAAGAGTAAATTGCTTGTAACGTGACAACCATTGGCTTATTTCCCATGAAATCAAAGTATTGTGATCTTTTAGATCCTTCTATCAGTACGTTAGGCGAAAATATGGAATAAGTCTATGGGTTTCAAATTAGAGGCAATTTATTGTTAACGCCCTTCTGTTATGCTAAGGCCTTTCTGCCAGCCGGGCGACAAAATGAGTTTTGCTAATTAAAAGCACATATTACGTTATAAATACAAATATTAACCCGGTGCCTCCGAGATTCTCAGAAATTCCTATAGAGTAAACACAGGTCGCATTCGGTTCCCGTAGCCAAGACATTAAAAAAATGTAGGTTGTTGATCGGCCAAAATATAGTTAATGTATTTAATAATTTGAATAAAGGTAGGCAAGAAATTTCTTTGATACAGTCAACATACTGTATACAGATTTCACTCACCCCAATAAAGGGTACAATTTTTTGAAAAGGTTACCATATTTGTGCACGTATATGTAAACTATCCAGCACATGTTTTATGCAAATATGTATAGTTATGCTTATTGATTGCCTAAAGCAACTCTGTATGGTTCAGTGTTACTATCCATTACCTTATGAATATCATCGACTTCAACTTTGATCTAAATAAACAAAAAAATATTGAAAGCGAGTAAAAAATGTCATTTGAAAAAATGATTTTGCCATTGAAAAACGAATATTATAACACATGCAACTATAGGGGAATAGATTTATACAAAATAAACAGATGACATGAACATGAGATTTAGGCTGTTCACTTGAATTTTACAAGGTGTGTGTATGCAATTGAGTGAGTACTTATGAACATAGATTATTGGGATTAATATCACCGTTAAAATGGCTGAAGCCCCAAACACGATATCATGTTAAAATAGCTGTTTTTTTTTCACGTGGTCCTTGAGTTTGTTACTCGTTAACATGATTTTCTTCGAAGGAGACATCAATGGACAAATGACATCCATTGAGAGGGGGGGGGGCACGGCAGGTCCCCTCGCACACCGATTAAAAGTAATACACTAATTTCACTCAAGGACGAACAAAATAATGTTTAATTATTCCGTACATTATCTTAATCGTCTAAACTTATGTTTTAAACTTCCTGAATGTTATAAAACTTAATCCTGTTACAAAACTTTGGGAAACTTTAGAATAAACCTTTTTACAATACAATTTGATTTCGTACTCATTTTAAACTATGCAACTGAATTCGCAGAAATTATTACAACTACCTAACATGATTGATAACAGGAATCCTATGAACATATTTGTCCCCCATTAAATCGTCATGAAAATAATATTATAGACGTTCTGTCAAAAAACAAGTGCCCCTCCCTATCTAGCCCTTCTCTTCATCTATGTATTTGCTTGTATATTTCTTTTTGTATATTTCATTACCACCGGCAGCCTGTTCGGCGCTCACTAAGTTATGCACAAATGGCTTTCTCGGTCCTCTCAGGCACATGGAGTTTGGTTTTAAATACACTACACACACCCCTAAAAAGGGGGAAAGTATGAGAAACGTTGCATGTACATGGACGTCTGTTGAAAACACACACCAACGTCATGCAATGTTTTCATTATAAATAAAAGAATAAATACGGTGATATACCCGAAAATGTCAATTCTAACACATTTACACTAGAACATGAAGCTAACGGTATAATTAATCTCTCTTTACAGCAAGAAAATGGATCCTATGCGCCGCCCCCTTGATTCTTCCGAACTCGCAGATCTGGCCTCAGAAATACCCGAAATAAATTATGCAATTTTAGGTAAACACCTGAAATTCACTGACGAGGACCTGGCCGGTATTAAACGGCGTCACCGGAATCCAATTCGTCATATTCTTCAAACATGGAACGACAATCAAGCAAAGAATCCTGATTCTCGACGGCGTCTGGTTGATGCACTGAATAAATCAGGGCTGCAAGATTTTGCTGCGAAACTGCTGACTGGTTAGTACACACAAACACACACATACACAAACATACAAACACACACACACACACACAAACACACACACACAAACACACACACACACACACACAAATGCACGCACACACACGCACACACACAAATACACGCACAAACACTCACGCACGCACACACACAGATTACACAAGCCTATTCCAAAGGCATTTCCCAAATCCATAAAACGTAGTTGGTAGTTATATTCAATTGGGAACGGCTCAACGTATCCCTTTTACAAAGCAAATGATCTATTGTAGAGTAAATTCGTCTATACTGTCGATATGAAAATACAGAACAGTAAGAAATAACCGCCGACCAATGCAATAAATCAGAACATTAAAATACATGATATAGTCGTTCATGCAATTCATTACTTTTTGTTATTTGTTTTTCCCTGTTTATTATCCTTATTCCGGATGTTCACAATTTTCTGACAGAACGTAAGTATCTGCCTTCATTAAAGTTTAATGTTTTGATTTTTCCAGTAATCTGTAAAGACCGATAAAACAACAACATTCAATTCTGATAAAAATGGCATAGCGGTTAGTTTTATTCTGTAAACATTAACATTTTATCACGATAAAGCGTTATGCTCTTGGAGTTCGTTTATTTCATTATATATTTAAATAATAAATGTCATCGAAATGAAGATTCCCGAGGGGTATACTTATTCAACTGCTCCGTTTCATTCGCACAATGCAATGTCCAATGTTAATCTACCCAACATTCCGTAGTGCCAGATAAATTGCACATTGTACATGCATATAGAGACCATAATTATCGTTACAAAATCGGGGAATAGCTCTCCTTCCACAAACAAAATGCCTTGTTATAGACTCATTCCGGGGGGGGGGGGACATTTCGACCATCTTTCTTTCATCCATTATGGGAATCGAAAGAGAACTGCAATTAAAGAATTTGTGAAAACCGTAGAACGTGTATTCGAGTCTAAATTAGTTGAACAAGAACATGCATCCGAACAGAAGACGTAGCGGAATTCTGGATGCGTGTGCCAAGCTGCCATCCAGGACGAAATCAGAAATCAACGCTTCAGCATCTTATCCACCATCACAATTTAACGACCATGGTTTATTCGTTCACCACTTGGAAATGGAAGTAAACATTAACTGCCCATAATATCAATTATAATTTGTTAGAAAATAATATTAATGTTGAGTGGAATATTTGTACATTCCTGAAATGTATTAAAAGGAAAATCAAATCCAAACAAAAATTCGGTGACCCGACATTTGCTCCGGCGACAATTGCTCCGGTGGCAATATCTCAGAAGACAAAGAGTTAGGGTTAGGGTTGTCATTGGGTTTCTAGTTCAGAATAGGGTAAGGGTTAAGGTTAGGGTTAGGGTTAGGGTTAGGGTTAGGGTTTAGGTCAGGGTTAGTGCATGAAATAATCGTCGGAGCAAATGTCATGGAACCCTTTATCAGGGTATTTTGGTGACGGGTCACATTTGGTAGTGATATCAAATTAGTGAATAATAAAAGTTTAATTTGCATTATCACCAATGTAGAATATACAAGAAAACACAATGGCGATGTCTGACATGTCTGAGCAAGGTTGTCGCAAGTTACTCCAACACTTTTGATCATGAATTTTTGGGTTCCATGACATTTGCTCCGGGGACAATTGCTCCGACGATTATTTCATGCACTAACCCTGACCTAAACCCTAACCCTAACCCTAAACCTAAACTTAACCCTTACCCTATTCTGAACTAGAAACCCAATGACAACCCTAACCCAGACATCGACATTGTGTTTTCTTGTATATTCTACATTGGTGATAATGCAAATTAAACTTTTATTATTCACTAATTTGATATCACTACCAAATGTGACCCGTCACCAAGATACCCTGATAAAGTCGCGCAACGCAAAAGATGATATAAAGTTTAAAAGCGAAGAGTCTTCAAAAAATAATGATCTCCACATGTTCCAAAGTTTGAATACTTATATTTTTCACCCAAAGTATTTTTGTACCTGCCAGTATGTTTATGTTTCATGGGATGTATTACTTTATCAGGGTATCATTGTGACAAGTCACAAATTGAATTCAGTTCATCACGTAATAATATAAATTTAACTAAAAATGAAAATGCAGTTTAAACTATTGAAAAATAATTTAATCAATTATTGATCAGGAGTGCATTGCAATTGTTATATACAGGGTGGCCCAGAAAGAATGCTACGAGTATGATCGCTAATTTCTTAATCATTATCGGCAAAATGTCATTAATTTTTATTTCGTTGGTTAGAACATTCTTTTTCCAATAACATGATACCAAGATCACTGATTTTGAGTAAGGCGTTTTGATTCTAGGGCCATTTTTCGAAGGCAATGCAATTTCCCAAATTTGCCAATTTTTCAATAGCGGCGGTTATCGAAACGTCTAGATATTCTGGCGTCTCAGCTAACCATACCGGACAAACTGCAATGACAATGGAGACATAGCTCGCATCGTCTTCCTTATGAAAGCGAGGGCATTCCTGCCTTTTGTCATCGCGGTTTGTCCGATATGGTTAGCTGCTAAAAGCAAAAGTGATAACATGACTGGATGACTGGCGTCACGAAGTTAAAATAAATATTCGACTATTGTGAATTATGAGTGGGCAAAACAACTACATGTTGACCATGCACTTCGTAAATTAGACGCTTGTACAATATACAAAATGTACTCGAAATGTCATGATTGCGCCATGGTGTCATTACGTGAATTATATGACCGAGCTTATAAAACTGATTACTTAAAGAAATTGAAATTGATCAAAGTATTAAGAAACGCGGGAATCTGCAATTAGCATGATTAGAGACAATATTATTGCACTTTACACGTCTTGCTAGTTTTTATTCTCCATGGCATCTTGTTAACAGTAATTTATATACAGTGTGAGTCAGAAAAAAATTAACTGTCAGAAAATTGTTAATAATTTTCAAATTCAGTTATGAATGAAAGGTTGTCATGTATGCTTGGAAAGAGTGATTTATCCCAAATTATTTGGTATCATTTTCGTGTACGATGTGTTCACGCTTGGATGAACAGGAGGCATTGTTTGCGAGGGTGCAGAAATCGATTTGCGCCAAAGTACATGTATTATGAAAGAATGAATGTACCAAATGAAAGGCAATGCATTTGCTTTATTCAGAAGCAAAGTCACACACACACACACACACACACACACACACACACACACACACACACACACACACACACACACACACACACACACACACACACACCAACAACGTATTGTTCAGGTTCAGTTTGCTTTTCAAGGTCTGCAGGTGTTAAATTAAGGTGACTATAGGCCCGTGTACATCAAGATCTACATCGTTTATATCAAATAAAAATAATTACATATTGAAAACTTAGAAATACATACATCTTCATATCTTAGGTTTATTCTATTTTCTTCAAGTCCTCTTCATTGGTGATTACGATGGGTGGAGTATCTGCATTCTTTCTGACCAAGATCTTGGCATTGTTGGTCCACATAAACTTGTAGGCTGCTTCAAATTTTCTCGCCGTATCAACCTTTTGGAAGAGCCGCTTTCTCTAGAAGAAGGTTTTCGTTGCGGAAAACGTTCCTCTCTTCACGTCTGCAAATATGTCGAAAGAAGAAGTTTTTAAGATTCCTCTTACCGTACGCAGCGTCCCTCACTCTTCTCGTTGTAAACCGTGAATGATAGGCCGTGGATGTTGTGCTCCTTCACTTTTCGTCTCCAAGCGATGGGCCAGGATGTCTGGTGCCTCCAGCGTACATGTATAGGTAAGGCTTGCATAAGTTTTATCACCATATTGTGGACATCTTCATGCGGTGTTTCCGTTTCTCCGCAATTTCCGGGTTGATTGGGCGGTACAGATAAAGGACGGTTTCAACGCTATCCAGTTTCTTTGTCCACCTTATCAACGCGCTTGTTGAGTTCATCAAATTGATGTCCAAAGAGCTCTGAATTTTATTCATTTTTCTCAATATGCTTTCCACTAATGCTATTTATGTGTGAAATCTCATAATATTTACTGGAAAGTCAGATGATAGGATGTGTAAAAAGAAGTTCGATACGAAATGTAAAATAATCATTATTTACCCGCAGTTTCCTAGGCAATTTACTTTGCTTCTGTTGTGTTGTCTCAATATTGGTATGCTTTGTGCATGACTGTGTTTCGTTTGCGTGGTAACTACGCGTACATGGGTCGTTACGTCAACATCACAATTGCGCACTCATGCTGGGTGCGCGTAGTTTGCGCAGCTGTATGGTATCTGCGCTACTAAAAAAAAATGGTCCAATCGGGAGAAAATTACTTAAGGTATGTAATTTTCTCCAAAGGTATATTTATTTGGTATCATATTAAAGCAGAATAATTTTTTTTGATAAATCTCATTTCATTCAATTTGCTTTTATAAGTCAAAAGTTATTACTTTTGTGCAGTTAGGCAAAATCATGTTTGTCCCACTTTTGTGTATTGGTCATAATGACAACTGAATTGGTGGTATTGTAACTTACAGAACTCATAAAGACTGAATTACAAAAATCAATAATAAAAGCAAATAACTATTGCATTTTTTCTTTCAATAAGCTTATTCTAATTATCTAGTAAATAAAAAATCAAATACAATTTTACCCTTACTCGGCATTGAAATGATACTGCACATGTTTATGTCTTCTGCTTACCAGACTGCATTCACACTGACATAATGATGATCTGCACATCTCATTTATTGTAGCTCTTTTGTCAAAGTTATGTACCTGCTTTTTACTGCAAAAATAGGAAATCAGAAAAGTACAACCTCAAAAATCGATTCGTTCAGCTAAATTGAAAGATTACACAATACTTTTCAAACTCTCATTTTGGGTTTCTTTTGTTAAACAATATTCAGAAACTGCTGCATATATAAGGCACATGCAGTATACTGAGACAAAGTTTTGCGTCATTGCAGAAAATTCAATAAATCTCAAAATTGACAAAACCAAATGAAATAAAATAAATTGCACTGAAAAGTATGGGGTTTTTTCTTAGATTTATGACAATACCCAACTTGACTAGGTTGTGTATGATTTTCATATATCAAAAAAATAATTTCCGATTGGACCCTTTTTTTAGACACACTGTACCGTAGTGCAGTGCCGCGCTATTTTTTATTTTATTTTTTTTTGGTGGAAAGTCCTTTGGCAAGGGCTGCTGTATTCTAACATAACGTTTAACATTTAACGTTTAACGTTTAACATAACGTTGCAATTGCAAGCAAAAGTATACATTTGACAGACGCACGAATAATACTATGATAATACGCCTATCATTATTAGCATTATTAATAATGTGGTGTATGGTCAGTATATTTCTCTCACAGCTAATCCACCGATTGTCTTATATAGAAGTTCACTTTGGATCAGATCGGATTCGCAATATCACGTATTTTTTATTTTTTATAAATTTATTGATTTATTATATTTATTTATTATTTTTTTTTTTTGCTGTGGATACAATTACCCAGGGGATACAACCGACAATGACAATGACAATGACAATGACTTTTTTTCTCAAAACACCCACTTAAAGGGCATTGACGAAACTAAATTATACAGACCAAGAAGAAATTCACGCGATCACAGTTGATCGGATGCAACATTTTCGAAAAAAAATATGGGAGAATGCAGATTCTGTGAGTATATTGACATAATGAAGTGCAGTTATGAGAAATCGCCTGTTTGGGCTATAAAATGTTTAGTTATTTTTCCGTTGATGTATAAACAATAATATTGAAGTAGGTTAACTGCAGCCAAAACCGGCTCGGTGTAAAAATGTCTCTGGACACAGCAAATTTCTAGTTTTTAATCAATCTTTACAACAAAAGTTCTTGACTTAACTTGGTTCAATCATTGATCGATTGATTGATATATTGATGGATTCATTGATCGATTGAGCGTTTGATTGATAATTGATTGATTTACTCATGCATTACATGTATTTTATTGATTGATTAATAGATGGATTGGTGGATGGATGAATGAATTGGATTGATGGAGCGATGGATGAATGGATGGAAGACTGTTTCGGGCGATGTACACGCACACAATGAAAAGGGTAAAAAACGCCAAAATCAGGATTAAAGGGTTTACTTTTAACAGGTTTACTTGAATAGGGTATCTTTTTAGACTTTTTTATGTTCAGGGTATTCCGAGATTGACAGATGATTACTATTTAGGGTTCCTTTTGAAAGTCCATACATGCGCATGCATGATGTACACCTTGTAAGGACAGTGGCCCCCGGGATGACACTAAAATACAGGTCAAGTTCGAATTCGGAGCACGCAAGTCAAAGGACAAAGGTCACAGCTCATTACATTTGCGAATTAGTTCCCACTGATAACCTAAAATATTGGACGGATTTGAAAAATGGTATGTAGGTAGATGACACTAGAATACAGACCGAAGTGAGAAAGGCTTGCTGATCGCTTTAAGCTGTAGTCCAGTCAATCTAGCGTAAAAAAGGGGTCAACCCACCACTAATTGCAAAAGAATTGTTTTAACTGTCACGACTGTCT
>JZLH01S0052738.1:7666-19994 GCA_001188425.1 Eucidaris tribuloides | reverse complement strand
ACTCAGGAGCAATTCAAAAATCCGCGACGTCAAACGTGCACGTGCCGTTCCAAAATTCGTCTGATCAGCCGTTAGGCCAGATGGTGCGGCGGCTGATAACCGCTCTGAGCGTTTAAACCAATCCACTGTTGCCCTCCGCTGGTCTTGGACCGGTACACCAGGTAAACGCGATTTCGCAGTTTTGAAGCAAATTGATAACTTCACGGAAAGAACAACATATCTGGTAACATGTCGTTATTTAGTTTTTCTCATAAAACAACAAATTCATGACGTATGGATCTCAGACTTTCAACACCACTATTTGTAAGCTCACTACTACCCGTTTGGTATTGATAATGAAGGGACAGTAATGACTTGCACATCCCTGACACAATCTTTAAGTACATGATTTTAAATGTTCATAACAGTAAATGTTTTATTTTATATTGTGACGGTCACCCCACCCCCCAAATTTCTTTTTTCTTGGTTCTTAATCAAAACGACTAGTACAAACTATTTATTGTAATCACCAGAGCACGAGTCAGTAGGGATAATTAGAGATCAGTTTTGTCAGTGAAGTGAGACTAGCTTGGAATTCTGCTTATATCAAATTGAAATGATTTTTATTTACCATATTTTGTTAAATTACCGACAGAATTCCTTTTTGTGTATGCCACAGTGAATGGTAGTATAGAGCTATGATGTGACATTTTATGTGGAACATTAGTCACGGTATGTAAATTTGTGTATGTAAGACGGTCAGCGGCGTACTGTAGTAATGGTGAATTACTTTTACTGATGTACATTGAAATGCTGTGTACCGCTCGCGTTCAATAGGAATTGTGCATAGGAGAGCGAAGTTTTATTGTGTATGCATCTTAATGTTGGAATTTTAAGTGGAAGATGGTTAGAAATTTACATTGTCAAATATTTGTCTTGTAATGCCCATTTAATTAATAATAACAATTACAACTTTCGATCTTTCACGTTATGAAATTGAAGAAGCTACGCTGTCGATGTGAGTTTTTTTTTTTACGTTTGTAAACAAAGAGAGTCATTGAACGCGCGAACGTCACACACAGCTGCTTTGTTTGAAATACGTGTAAACGTGAATGCATCATGCGAATGGTTCTATGTAGGGACGTAGGGTATAGAATAGGACGTGTGTGGTGGATGCACGAGGGTAAAGAATGTAATTGATTATTGTTATCTTACCGTTTTAACTTGGGATCCGCACATGGCAGGAATGTGAGAATTTTTCAGAATTGTTGTATTTTGATTTCCTATCAGTCAATTAAGCGTATTTTATGAGGAAATTCCTCTTCCAATGTTTTTCGTCCAATATTTCACGGCAGCCATTGGAATTTGCCGCTTTGTTATGACGTAATTGCATAGATTTATCGACCCGTAGAGGGTGGATATTTCTAATGAGGTCGCTGCGACCAATGAAAATTGCTCAATTTGCGTAAAATCATGGCCGCATATTTAAAAGGAGAAGCGCGAGACACAAATTAATATTCAGACGGATTTTTACTACCAATCGATTATTCTTCTACCGCATTTATTTTTTTAAGATTGCCCACAAAATTTCGGACTTATGGAATTTTATTGCTGACCTATCAGCGACGTAAGTCTTGGGTTGATTGCCCCGCAGATTCGGTACTTTTGGAATTTTTTAGTGGCTTACACGGATTAATAGTAATTGGTTTAGCGGACATTGATATAGAGGTCAAATAATTGTTTACTTAATAAGGATAGATGCTTTATATCGTATTTATCAATTTTATTTTAATAGATTATTTTCGATGCTGGATTTAATTAATTAATTGTATTGAACACTGATTTTTATTGGCCCGATTTACCCGTATTTCTCAGATGAAACGTAGTTAATGCCGACATCATCTGGATGGATTTAGCTGAGTGTTTTAGGATTGATGAGAGGAAAGCATTATACTTATTGATGTATTTTGAAATATTATTTTCTGTGCCCTGATTAAATTATTTGATGATGAATACTTTTAGTGATGATGGTAGAAGGTTCTTAAATGTGAGGGTCGGTCATGCATACATAATTGATTTTGTGGAATATGGTTAGGCCCTTGTAGATATATATTTAGGGTTTGTAATTAATATTTTTGGTGATTGATGTGTGATGTGCTTTGATGTCGCTAATGTCAGTGTGAGACACAAAAACATTTTTTTAAAATATTTTTATTGTCAATGATGTAAAGAGACACTATGGTTAAGATGGTCAATTCAGATTGTTGACGTCATTTTGCTCGGTCGTGTACTTGACGGGTGATTTTTTCACTCTAATTTGGTATGCTCACACCTGATTTCGCCTTGGGTACAGGCCGTCCTGGTGATGTAGACTGATTGCATTATTGCCGCCCTCGTGCAGTAGTCTAGCCTCTTTCCAATTTGGTTCTTCGTGTTGACATGTAGTTGGTACGGCTTAAATAATAGGATAGGATACAGACAGAAGTGTAAATTTGCCATATTTTCTGGTTTCTTTTATTTATCTTTCAAAATAGATGTTAGGGTGTGGCAGACATTCAAGTGTGCGGACCTGGTGGTCCTTGTCATCTTAGTTGTAGAACTGATACAAGCTACGATTTAACATTCAACGAATTTATAAGTACGGGACAGTTCATTACCAGCAACGATTACAAGCTACGATTTAGCACTCTATCTAGGGCCTACATTGAGATTACGGTTCAGACAGAGATATTGTCGTTGGAATTGTCTGTTACCACTGAAATTTCAATTATTAGATATTGACGAATTGAAAACATTAGTTACTAGAGTTTAGATTACGTTTCACAATTACTTCGGCATTTTACGCCTGAGTCTTTGCCCATTTACCATATAGGCTAAGCGGTGGGCCTCAGTAAGTTAACCTTCAGTATTTTTGTTTACCTTCAGTTAGTAAAAGTGTGTCAATGCGTTTGCCTTGGTATAAGGTGTTTATAATAATTTATCAATTTAGTTGCCTTGCAAAGTTTTGTCCTCATGTGTTAAGCACATGGCTAATTATTTTGAGTTTCAAGATTTGCCTCATCATTTTTAACAAGTGTTTTAATTACCTCGTAGTTTACAGAGTGTTATTGCCTCAATGTTTAGGTAAACATGATAATGAACAAAATGATCGATTCAAGTGTATTTGTAATAAAGTTACAATGTTGGAATACATGTTGTTTGGTATTGATTCAAAATTAATTAGTTCAGTTTAATCAAACAAACGATTCAATTGACGTTTTCATTTAAAATGAACAAGTGGTTGTGCGTACAGGGTTAACTGCTTGTACAGTATAATGTAACGCACATTAATGACAGGTAAAGTAAAGTAGAGTCTAAGTGACGATGTAGATTGAAGTGTTTATGGTACCGTATGCCATACGACACCCCCCCCCCCAATTCCCGTCAACATGTAATTGCAGACAAATTCAACTAGTCTAGTTGACATTCTGAAATAAGGAACGTACGTTCAAATTGGTTCGTCGTCCGCCGAACTGAAGTCCTGTGAAAAGCAAGACACCCGCCTACGGGACAAGGTTGAATGTTCGTCGTTAACATCGAACTGTCTGTAGTCCTGAGCAAGGACACCTGTACGACAAGTTAAGTGGGTCGTCGTCTGCCCGAAACTTGAAGTCCTTGCAAAAAGGACACCTGTGGCGCACAAAGTTAATGTGCGGTGTCGTCTGCGAACTGTTGTCTGTATAGGACATCTGTACAGATTAAAGTGAAATGGGTCGTCGCTCTGCCTGAACTTAGTCACTGAGCAAGGACACCTGCCATGACAAAAAGTTGGATGCGTTCATGTCAACTTACCCCCCCCCCCCTCCTGATCTTGTACCAACACTATGCTCTCTTAACTTAATGTATAGTATAAGATATATTGTTTTTTTTTTTTTTTTCTAGAATTCTAGTAAGGTAGTTACACTACAGTTCAATATTGTATTTTCAATAAAGCTTAGACTTGTAATTTTTGGTGGAGCTTTGAACATTATTCAGGCGAGTAGGTCTACTACAGACAGCTTAGGGACGAGCCTGTTAGGGTAAAGTCGACTTGCCTGTGGCTGAAGACAGATAACTGCTTAAGTATATGCTTTTTAGTAGTGATTGCTTAGGAGTTAAAGCTTCCGAGGTAGGAATATTGACCATTGAGCGGAAGTTAAATATAGAGTCCACCGACAGAAGTAGTGAGTGCGTCTTGTTACATTAGGAGTTGGTGCTGCCGCGCGAGCGGATTAAAATTCCAGCGGGGTGAGCGGGTTATTGAGTTAGTATCTAGGACAAGGGAGAAAGCACTGGCAGTCTTGTGATTTGGTTTTACTATACCATCCTTTTCTAAAGAGACTGACGACAGCCGCGTGCTGTCCGGAAAGAATAGCTTATGTAAGTCGCTGACTGATGGATGGTCCATAATTGAAATAAATTATGTTGTGAACGGGAACCTACTGTGTCATTTTGTGAGGTCGGCAGTTTATAGGCCTACATTACACCTCGCCATGCTAAAATTTTAATATCTAATTTAATTTCCTTCGTGCACCAGCCAGAGTTCAGTGAAGCCTATTGATTAGTAACAGTAGTTTAGACAGGAGTATAGTTTGACGACTTGACGGAATCGTAGTTTAATTACTCATTATATGAGGCAAATTAGAAATATGTGTGTTTATACGTGTTAGCTAGACTTTAAACATAGGTTGTAAAATTACATTGTACCACCTCTAATAGCGTTTACAATTTGTTGCCTGCTTAAATTAAATTTACTAGAGGCAAATGTGTACAGTGCAAATTGCAAGGTTCATATCGTAAGGGCAAATTGCGAGTGTACGTTAGTCAAATTGCCATGTGTACAGTCGCAGACAATTAGTTGTACAGTTGACGAATGTACAAGTAACTTACCGGTTTATTTCGACAATGTTAGAAATGTAAATAAATATGCACTTCAATATTCAGTTGAATTGTATGATGTTGACAGTTTGTGAAATAGCCTGTTGAATTTTGTTGTTATTGTTAATAATAAGTTCACGTTAGAATGTTTAATTTCAGGTCTCCAAAATAAGAATGGGTAATTTGCCTCGCCGTTGCACAACAGTGTGACATGAACGTAAGCTTGTCTGTGAGTCATGAGTGAAGTTGTTTGGTTAGTTTGGTGTTCCACTTACTTATCGTTAGTTCAGGTTAAGAAAAGCGGAATCATAATCCCACCTTTGTCAAAAGTTGAAGGGTTCGTTCTAATCGAACAATGCCCAATGTCATCAACCTCGGTAATGAAATTAAAATGTTACTACGCTACTTGTGAGAAAAATGGTGTTTGAGAGGACTGTGGGAGTACATGGTTGTCAGTCACGACTGAAATGACTGGATGACTGTACTGCGCACAATTGGTCAAATGTATGGCTAAGTTTCGCCTTGGTGGCGAACTTGCGTGCCGTGAATGTTTGGCTATGTTCAGTGGCCATGCAATGTGACTGAGCTGAGAGGTGTCAATTGTCCGCCGTTGTGCATGTGTGCAGTGTAACGTTCATTACTGATTGCCATTGTGTCCGGAGTGTGGCTAAGGAATGGGACGTGTGTTTGTTGTTGGCTTGTCATGAATGATTGTGATGATTGAATATAGGAAAGTATAACTACCATAATTCGATTTAATTCACCTGGGGAGGATTGGTTGGTCCTGGCCCCTTCAAAGAATGGCCATTATTACCCTGGCGTCCCTTGAGTTACGATGACAGATGGCAAGTGGTCATGTAGGCAGGTCAATTTCACGGCTGTGGCATGTTGCCGCGATGGCAGGGAAGAATTACAAGAGGTCAGCCAATCAGCGGGTCGTGTTATTGTCAGTCTTGCATTAAAGCTAATGTCCCTTCCTCGTCACTTGGTTGAGTATTTATTAGTGAGGTTTAAAGGGACCCTGTCAATATATTAGTACTTCCGCGTCCCGTTGTGTTGACTAGTATCCAGAAGGCATCATAGCTTGTCTGGTAGAGAGGTCTATTTTGTGGTGGGACTCTATAAACCATGTGGTGGCAGCCAAATATATAAAAGTGTTAGAGAGGGTTCTACGGCTTAGCATTTTCTGTGGCCCAAGCGTCCGGCGTGGTGATAAGAGGAGATATATTCGGACTTCACAGAGAAAAGTAAACTCACGTTACATTTTCTGGGTGACGAGCGGTGTGATGGTGACATCGTTATTGGAAGTATTTGATTCTTCCACAGAAAATAACTCACTGTTACATTTTCTCGTGTGAAGCGGTTGTGGATCAGGCAATTGGAAAGAGAAATTAATAATTGTTCACAGAAAAGTTAACTCACGTTACATTTTCTGGTAGAACAGCCGGTGTGGGATGATGAGTCGAGCGATCCGATAAGAAAATATGTGATTAAAGATTGCCTACAGAAAAGTAACTCCGTTTACATTTTATGGTGACCAAGCAGTGGGATGGTCGATTTTTACTTTTTATTGTTGCCAGAACGGCCGCAGTGGCAAAATTTGAGAACAAAAATTTAATGTTGCCACAGTCATTTTACTTTCGATTACATTTTCTGATAATCGTATTGTGATTAATTGATATTTTAATGAGATTGATGTTAATGTTGTCATGGTTATGTAAGTCACATAACAACTGTTGTACTTATAATAGTATTTTCGGTCATGACATAATTAGAATGCTCTAAAATGTTGTTTGTTATTGTCAGGTTGAATACAATGTCTTATTGACAAATTGGTTAGGAGTCTGAGTCGATCAAAATTTTTAGACTAATTTTGGCAGCAGTAAGAGTCTGTTTGGCTGGAAATGTAGGTCGAAGTAGTAGAGTAGTACAGTCAGAAAGAGTACTGTGATTGCTTTTACAAGTAAATGTCGAGTTTGGACGCAGTTTGGTAGTGTGATTGCTTGGTCATATTGAGTGTTGTGCAACCAGGCATAATACATTTTAATTAAGTATGGAATTGAGTGCATTTTACAGTTAAATTACGGTAATTTAGATTGTTGTATTAAAGAAAATTATCTAAGTAGTTAATGGTCATAACATAAACAGAAGGAGATCTACTCCTTTTACATTGTAAGAGGCACGTTTACCTATTACTAAAAAAAAAAAAAAAAAAAAAAATGATAGAAATTAAGTTTGAAAATTTCTATTTGGCATAGGTCATAATGGACCTACAGAAGCAAAATGTTGCTGCGGAGCCAATGATAGGGCTTGCAGCCGGTGATAAAACTAGTTCGTCGGAGAGCCCAAAACGTTGGACGGTAGACTCTGGGGATCCAGAAATCGCAGTCAGAGTTAAAGAGTATGGTGATGCGACACATGTTTCTGGTGACACACAAGTTTACACTCCGGATGGATTTAGAGGGAACCCACACTACATCGCTAGTAGACAACCAACAGAGGTGATGCAACAACAAGTCTTCAACGGCGTTGGAAATCGTAAGGACGTTTTACCGGAGAAATTCAGTGGTAAAATCCCTTGGGCTGATTACAAGCGTCATTTCGAGGTCTGTATGCGACTTAATAATTGGAGTGATTATGAGGCTGGTCAGTATTTGGCAACAAGACTCCAAGGACCAGCGCTGAAGGTGTTGAATAATCTCCCAGTTGGAAAACTGATTTCATACGGCGAGTTAGTCACACAACTTGAGCGACGATTCGGACCAGGACAGCAAGCCGAAAATTTTCTCCTGGAACTGAGGACGAGGAGACGACACAGAGACGAATCATTGCAGGAACTTAGGTCAAGCAATCCGTGATCTTACAAGCCTGGCGTACCCGGATTAAGCTGTGATGCGAGGGAACGACTGGCAAGAGGTCATTTTTCCGAGGCTATCGACGAACCAGAAATTCGAGCTGGAATTTTTCGTGCACACCCAATTACGTTGGACGATGCAATCAGAGCCGCCTTGGCGACCGAGTCATTTGTGAAGGCTGACAGGGCTCGTGAAAGGACCAGACCATCTCGTCATGTCCGCGCAGTTGAGAGTACTACACGTGTTCATCCCGCACCTGTAGACGGGAAAACAAGGAGAGAAATTGACGAGTTAAAGGCTAACTTGAAGCATTTGACTAACATGATTGAGAACATGACTGTAAAATCAAATCAAGTTTGCTATCACTGCAGCCAAACTGGACACTTCATAAAGGAGTGCCCCCATCGTGACGTGCAACAGGGAAACGACAATCGGTCTTTCCGACGGGCCACGGCAAGGCCAAACTACAAACAGGGTCCGAGAGTCTAAGTCAGGAATCTGGTATGCAGGACACAACATTAATTTGTACAGTACACGAAATCAACAATGGAATGTTCGTCGTTGCATCTACTGGAGGTAGACAAATTCATGCATTAATTGACACTGGGTCTACAGTAACAATCTTATCCCAGACAGTCCTGCGTCAAATGAACCGGCAACTAGTTAGTGGAATCACAAGCACAGAGACAAAATTAATACAAGCTGATGGGACACCAATCACAGTATACGGCGAAGTACAAGTACCGATGAAGATTGGTAGGCAATGCCATAATGTAGATGTAGTAGTAGCTGACATAGAATATGATGGCATCCTGGGAATAGATTTTCTACAGAAGACAAATTCATCAATCGACTGTGACAAGATGGAAATCACTATCAATGGAGAAGTCATTCCATGTACAGACAAAGATGGGTATAGACTGAGAGTAGCAGTTGTCACTCAACCGTCATTGAAGTACCTGAACATTTGAATGACATTTATGCACGAACACAGGCCAGCATTCAGGACAAGTATCATAAGGACATAGCTGAGCTTCTTGTCAACTACTCAGATGTATTTTCCAAAGGTGATCATGATATTGGCCGCACCGATAGAGTTAAACACAGCATACATACGACATGCCCAGCACCAATACGTCAACGTCCAAGACGACCACCGATAGGACAACGAGAAGAAATTGAGAAACAAGTCAATGATATGCTCGAGCGAGGTATCATTGTACCATCATCAAGCCCATGGTCGTCACCAGTTGTTTTGGCTGACAAGAAGGATGGATCAAAACGATTCTGTATCGATTATAGGCTACTTAACAAACATACCGTGAAGGACTCATTTCCACTCCCCAGGATTGACGAGTCGATTGATTCGTTACATGGATCAAAATACTTTTGTACTTCGGACTTAGCATCTGGATACTGGCAGGTCCCACTTGATGAAGACGCCAAATTAAAGTCAGCATTCGTCGTACCTGGTGGATTGTATCAGTTCGAAGTCATGCCTTTTGGGTTATGCAACGCACCATCAACATTTGAGCGACTAATGGAGACAGTGTTCACCGGCTTACAGTGGAAAATCCTACTAATCTACTTAGATGATGTGATTATATTCGGACGAGATGTAGAAGAAATAATTACCAGAATGAAGATCGCCTTGGACAGACTGAGAGCTGCCCACTTGAAACTAAAATCCAAGAAGTGTCATTTGTTCCAAACTGAAGTGTTGTATCTTGGTCATGTTGTGTCAAGCAAGGGAGTACACACTGACCCGGTGAAGATAGAAACTGTGGTAAATTGGCCGACACCTACCAACCCAACGGATGTGAGAAGTTTCTTGGGGCTAGCGTCATATTATCGTCGATTTGTGGAGAAGTTTTCTGACATAGTTAAACCGCTAACAATGCTGACAAAGAAAGACCAGCCTTTCATCTGGACGGCGGAGAAGTGCCAGTCAGTTTTTGAGATGCTGAAACACAAACTCACCACTGCACCTATCCTGTCTTACCCCAAAATTGGAGTAGGTTTTATACTCGACACCGATGCCAGCAAGTTCGCCATTGGTGCAGTTCTGTCACAGGAAGATGACGGCAAAGAAGGCGTTATTGCGTACGCAAGCCGTACCCTAACTCATGCTGAACAGAACTACTGTGTTACTCGCGAGAACTCCTTGCTGTTGTCGTGTTTCTAAAAAATACTTAGACATTATTTGTACGGACAAGATGTCATCGTTCGTACTGACCACGGAGCCTTGAGATGGCTACTGGACTTCAAGAATCCAGAAGGACAAGTTGCACGATGGTTAGAGGTTATAAGTCAGTATAAACTTACTCTTGTACACCGAGCAGGCCGCGTCCACCTGAACGCCGATGGTTTGTCCGACGCCCTGTACCCAGTGTGGAAGACTGCATGGCGATAACTGCAGAGATAAAGCAGAAAACTATGTTATATAACTACTTATGCTAAATGGAAATTTGTATTCTTGTGTTGTATCTTGTATATAGAATAATGATGATTACCAGAGATGGATGATGAAATTATACCAGTTAATGAAGTTGGACTAGAGGAGAGAATTCAGGCATAAATTTGCAGCCTGTTGTTACTAATACTGATATAAGAAGGGCTCAACTTCAGCATGCAGACATAAAATACATTTTGAATCAACGTGAAAAGTCCAGTACGGAGCCTAGTGGATGGAGGTTTTGCAAAGTCGGCAGCAACAAGACTTACTGGATAAATTGGAAATTATTAGACGTCAGAGACGGCATCTTAGTCAGAGATGGGAGTCTGACGACGGTCGAGAATAAGTTGGAAAATTGTACTTCCGAGCGTCATTAAGGCAATCTGTTCTTGAATGAACTCCATACTCGAAGACAGCTGTCACTTGGGAGTGAACAAACATGTTGCACAAAGTACAGCAACGATATACTGCGGTCGGACTAGCAGCTGATGTGAGGTCAACTGTACGTAAATGCACTGTATGTGCAAGGCTTAAAAATCCCCAAGAAGTCACGAGCTCCACTTCAACAATAACAGAGTTGGATCGCACTTAGAGAGGGTTTAGCAGTGGACATATTCGGACATTACCAGAAACTAACAGTGGTAACCGATATGTACTCGTTGTCGCGGCGACTATTTTACCAAGTGGTTGGAATCGTATCCACTACCCAATCAAGAACGAGTACAATAGCAAAAGTACTTGTGGAAGAGTTTATCTGCAGAATTTGCATACCCGGGAGCTGCACAGTGATCAAGGGAGAAATTTCGAATCAGATTTAATGAAGGAAGTGTGCAAGCTTCTTGAATTAAGGAAGACCCGAACATGCCCACTACACCACGAGTGGACGGTTTTGTTGAACGATTCAATCGTACCTTGATTGGTATGCTGGCATCTATTCTGGACCCGAACGAAACCAAACAGACTGGGATGAAGAAAATTCCGTACGCCATGCTGGCTTACAGATCAGCGTTCAGAGTCGACAGGCGAGACACCGGCGATGATGATGCTGGGTAGAGAAGTAACATTGCTGTTGACGTCAGCCTTGACCAACCGAGACCTGAAGAAAAACGAGAAAGCAAGACTATGCATTTCAACTTAGGCAGGAAATTTCATGATGTGTACGAGGCAGCTAGAGCACAACTTAAAATGTCTGCCGATAAGCAGGCGAAGATGTATGATCGTAATACAATTCTAAGGAGCTTTAAATAAGGCGATGGTCTGGTTTGATGGATTACAGAGAAAGAAGGGTGTAATGTCCTAAGTCATGTACAAGTGGACCGACCATACTTAGTAGTAACTAAGTTATCTGATGTTATCTACCGTATCCAAGCCTCTGTAAGAAGTAACCAAAAGTTGTGCATCTCGACCGACTTAACAGTACAGGGCCCCACTGAAAAGTTGTTAAATGAGCAACTGGTGCCGACGAATCCTGTAAGGGAGCCGAAATGTTCCCTAGATACGGACTAATGACTTACTCGTTTGAACTACAGATTTGTGATCATCTCAATTACAGATGTTGCGGCCTGCAGGACGAGACAAAGTGTCGAGAAGAAGGGTGGGCAGTCACCGGCAAGTATGAGCCGACCCAGACCACTAGGATCAATGACAATGAGCGACGCAGTGAAGTCCCGCGGTTACCAGTGTGTTTGAAGTCGCCTCTCAAAAGCAAATGAAGATGGAGAGAAATTTAATAATTATGGTTTATACATACAATGCTTGTTATATAAAATGTTTTCTTAGTATACATGATAGAAGTAAGAAATGTAGATTTTAACTAATATGACAGGCACAACCGGTGTTAATATATATTAGATTACAGCACAGCTGGCCTCTGGTAAATTGTGAATCACTGGGTTACACGTGATGAGAAGGAAGGGGGACGTGTGACGGTCACCCCATCCCCCAAAATTTCTTTTTCTTGTTTAATCAAACGACTAGCTAACACTATTTATGATGTAATTCAACCAGAGCAGAAGCATAGGATAATAAGAGATCAGTTTTGTCAACGCTGGAGCCAGTGAGCCAAAGATTGGAAATTACTGCTATATATAAATTGAAATAATTTAATAACCATTATGTTTAAATTACGAAGAATTATCCTCCT
>JZLH01S0052737.1:5504-35403 GCA_001188425.1 Eucidaris tribuloides | reverse complement strand
AAAAACGTATGGGAAGGTATCGAGGAGGGAAAAGGTGAGATAGGGGAGCTAGGTTGTAAGACCCTAATGGTGAAGAAGTGGGGATTGTGAGGTGGAGGGGTTGGGATAGATGCAGTGGTGCCATAGGAACTTAGGAACGTAGTAGACATGTAGCATTGAATTATTACTTTGTATACATGTATGTTCAAGCCCTATGAGTCATAATTCTAAAACCTTATTTTACTTGACATGACTACCCAGCATCATTTGCCAATGGGACATAGATAAAAGCCCCATTTTCTAGAACCAAATGCTGTACATGCTGAATAATTTTGCTGGGGTTTTTTTCATGAATTTCCCAAGTTAACAATTCTGAAGTTTTCACTCCCTGATATACCCATTCAAAGTGACAGAATACCTAATAAATCACAAAAAATAAACACTTGCAAACTTGCAGTTTTTAAGGCAAAATCTTGAAAATATTTGTATGGGAAATTAAGCCTCATACAGTATTTTGATTACATTTTCAAAAAATAAAGTATTCCTTTAAATGAACGTCACCTGCTACCTACATTTACCCGTGTCAACAAGGGCTCTGACATTGGACACGGAAGTGTCACTATGTCAGGAATGGACCGTGGAAAATCACTGATCCAATTCAGTTTGAATTACAGGGAGTCATGAAGTGAAGATTTGCTGCACGATTACATGGGCAAGTCGCTTCCAACACCTCCCTAATCCGGGCTAAGGCCGCCATTTCAATTCCAATATTTTAAAGGTCAGACTAGCTAGTCGGGTGTTAGGCCTAGAGTTTGACAGATACAGAGAAATAAGGAAAAAAGTTGACGTTTTGAAATGGTTACATACAAACTTTTTACTGTGATAATTTTATCATTTGCAATATGAAAAAAAATCCATCATAATTTGCTGGAAGCTCTATTCACATGACACACACACACAGACATACACAGACATACCCACAGATACACATACAAACACACATACAGACACACACATGCACACACACACACACACCATCACACACACACACACACACACACAAACATACGCACATACAAACAGACTATGGAGGTAGACAGACATAGTCCCATACTGTACTAGTTTACAGTGTATAGAACACTTGTATGGGGTATGGCATATTGAATTTCTTGCAGAACTTTTATTTGACTGTATGTATCTATGTATGTGTGTTGTGTATGTGTTTGTATGCATATGTATGTTTGTATGTGTATCTGTCTGTGTCTGTGTGTCTGTGTGTGTGTATGTTGTTGTTTATTTCTGAATACCTGTGTTGATCACTCCAGACCAAATTAACATGAATATACTCTCACCATGTGACATACTGACAAAAGAAGTCATATCAGTTTAGAGAAAAAAAAATCAGAATTACAAAACAAATATTTGCTCTCAGATGCATTACATAGATTTCTCAGGAAATTTCCAATTTCTGAACAATATTAGCCAAGAAACTGACAATAATTGTCCATACCATCAAAATCCCTGCAAACCAAAGGTTATAATTTAGACAAGTTTGCCGATGCGCGTAGGTTCCGTTACTTCAAAAAAATTCATTGCACATCGGATGGGCTGTGACATTTTGTAAATAGACCCACTCCAATTCTGTCACTCCTCCGTTTCAATGTTAACGACATGTGTGAGTACCCCGTCTGATGTAATTAACCTTTTTCTCTCCTGAATTCTGTCTATTGGGCTAGGGGTATAGCCAGTATTTTGTACGAGGAGGGGTGTGCCGGGGAGGGGGTGCAGAGTTGAGAGAGTAGCCTACGCTGGCAACATGCAACAATTTTTTAGAACAATTAAAGAAAAAAATAACAACAGAAAAAGTGTCATCACCTGTCCTCTTTTCACACTTTGATTTCTTTGCTTTGCTTTTTTTTTGGGAGGGGGGGGGACTACTGCTCACACCCCCTCCCTATGTAATCATGTCAGGCCCTGCCTTTGTGAGTCATATTTTTTTATTGTCTGACTAGACCATATAATGACTAGTGTACATACAGGTTTGAAGTTTTACCACTACATACATATGTAGATGTGGCCGTGAGCATGCATTCAGCAGTGGAATGAGATGCTATGATGATGTACAGGAAATGCAAGATGTTTCTTATTGTTTTGTTGGGTAAGGGTTTAATGATATCCTTTGACAGTCTAAAAAATTAATTGCTGTATTTTGGGTTGTACATGTACATGTACTGTATGTATGTGTACAAATGCACTTTTTCTTCTTTTTACCTTACTCTGTATGAATTCTTGAACACTTTGGTTACTGGGCTCAATATTCACTCCTGATAAAAGCAGTCTAAAAACTTAATTGCTCAATACTTCCTATTGATTATTGCATTATTATTGCATTCTTCTCCTGTCTTCTATTTTCTTTTCTCCTTATTTCTCTGTTTTATACTGTGCCTAGAGTATTCTACAGACAGCATTTGGCACATTCGAAATCATTTGTGGTATTATACCTGCACAAAGTCAATGCAAATGCAATAAAATAGTGAAAGTATAAACTCTTGCTAATTTCCCATTTTGAAGCAAAATCATGAAATATGTATACATGAAATGTATGGTGCCTACATCAATTACACTTCACATTAGTGAAATCCATACCAGAAATATTGATCGCCACATGGTGCTCCAGAAACCTAAATTAATAACTATTCTATGTTCTCAGATATTTTACGTAAATGCTTGTCTCACTTGAGCATGCAAAATTTGAATTAGTTAAAAACATTCTGATATTGATCTTAGCATTGGCTTTCATCGCACACAAGAACCTTGAGGCATTTTTTTCCCCCAGTTTTCTGTATTTAAAGGCAGTGAATCACATTTGCATTCCTCCCCCAAGAACAGGAAAAGATCACTCATGCCCTCAGGCTACTGATGAAAAACATGTCTGTGAAATCTGGGGATCAGTAATTACCTAGAATTTGAAAAATGTGCAAAACAAACAATGGCCGTTTTGTGTACATTCTATGCTGAGAGTTTTTGTCTCGCAAGACAAAAATTCAAATCGGAGTCTAACGGTTACTATAATTCCACTAACAAAGGGTTTCTAGCTTCTTTACTTTGCTAAAGATTCTCAGATGGTATTTTCTTTTATATGCCAGCATGTTTACACAACGTTAATTTTCAGGCATGCAAAAGAGATGCCCTGCCTTTAATGTGATAGTTGCAAAGTAATTTTGCAATTGAAAATACACAACAGTTGCAACTTTACAAGCATATCAATATTCTTGTAGGCTAGCCGTATTTGTTTTTCCTCTAGAAGTGGAGTAATGTATCTGATGACCCGATTAGGACACAAAGGATATTTATCTTATTTATTGGTGCTTGCCCCAGAAAGACAGTGTGCCATGTAACTAATACCTTATCACCCCAGAGCAATATTAACCCTATTGATGTATTCCAATTTCCATACTACCGGTACATGTTAACCCGTAGCCTCCGAGATTCGGAAAATCCCAAAGGGTTAACACAGGGCACTTCTAGTTCCCGTAGCCAACAGGTTTATACAGCTCATTAAAGAAAAACGGACGCCTTACATGACTGTCTGTGAGCCTGAGGTTCCAAATATGTTCTGTAAACAAGTTATAGATGGATGTTGCATAGAGGTTAGTCTCAGGTCCAAACCATGTAACTGTTTCTACTCCCCTCCCCCTCCCCCTTTTTTTTGGGGGGGGTGAGCAGTGTGTTTTGGGGAAGAGTCACTATAATATGGGAAGAACATTGAGGAGGGAGTTAGGGGGAGGGGGAGAACCAAGTACCTTGGATGCTCTATGCAGCCCCCATTTTGTTAAAGGCATTGAATAACAATTTTTCCAGTTTAAAAAAATCTGAGCTACATGATTCCCCATGCTACCAGTTTCTCTAATACTGTCTAAAAATGAAGCCGTGAAAACATTGCAGTTTAAAACAATCATCAAGTGTTAATGAATTGAAGGTTTGCAAAGAGAATTTAAGATGCAGAAAAATTTGCTGTTCATCTCTGTATTATCAAATCAATGATAAATAAGATCAAATGCTTGATCTGTTATTTTTTAATGACTCAGAAAAAGATTGACCCAACAAGTGCTTTAAAAAAGTGAAAAATCATTGAGAGACCATTTCAGCATTCCCCCATAGACTGCTGTGTTGCAGAATTTCTCATTGGCTGAGAATAATTCTTGTGCCAATTTGTATCTGCACGTATTGTACTAGTAACAGCATAACTGTCCGAACATTTGTGTTCTAGGGTGTTAAATTGTCCATTCATTCACTGTCAGATACATGTATGTCAGATTGCAAAGTTCTACAATTTTTTAAAAGGGTCTTCCACAGTGATATAGCGACATTAAAGTGGTGGAAATCTAAGAATTCACTGACTCACTGATGCATCTTCAATACCTGGTGGCTGGTTACATGTATATATTTGAGTGAATCTGTTATTACTTTTGTAATAAAACTGACCATGAGTCAAAAAATAGCTCCATCCATATGTTATTACTTCTATAGAAAAAAAAATGAATTTATGAAATATACCAGCGACACAATAACCCATTTATATTTTAGAATTCAATCAACAAAGTATGGACGCTGAAGTTGACTCAGGAAAATGTCAGTAGTTCACCTGATATCAATTTTTGAGATTGGATTACTCTGCGGTGTCACATTCCTGTGTATATGTACATTGTTTCTGTGCTGAAATATGCAATGTACATCGTTGAGTGTTGTGGAATTTAGAAAGTGAAGGGAAGCTGTTGAAATTCAAATTTGACCATGTAAACGTATCAATATTACTCCAGTTTAGCGATATTGAGTGGTCAACAATCATGTGATACAAAGTAGAAGCAGGGTAACTAATTCTATTTCTAATAAAAGAAACTGAAGTATGAATTGATTGGTGTTGCAGACTTTTAATTCACCGCTTAGCTTGCAGACTTTTAGGAGATGATTTGTCCATAATGAAACTACATGTTGACTTTGTAATCAATACAAATTAATCAACAGAGAGTGTATTTTTCTTTGGGGGAGGGGGAGGGGGATGTTTGGGATCAATCTTGACAAATTACTATAATCCCCCCCCCCATGGAAATAAATACCAGCATGGCAGTATCTACGGTAGATATAAACACGTCACTTAATCATAATGATGTTGATGATGATGCTGATAATAATAATGAATTTGATGATGATGAATAATATGATGACGTTGATAGCGATGATGATTATGTTTGTGGTGGAGGTGGAAGTGTAGTTGGTGATGGTAGTGATGAAGATGAAAGTGCTAGTTGTCATAGAAAAGCACAAGTATGAAATGACATCCTTTAAAATATCTTCGGCTGATAATTTCAGCTGAATTCTTGAAGGATTACAAATTGGATGTCAAAAACTATGAATAATAAAGTACTATTTTTCAGTTCAGACAATCATAAAAATGTGGCTTGTCATTTCAGAGGCACTTTCACCTGACAAAGATAGATTTAGAAGTTGGAACAAATGGTGATACTTATTTTTTCTGTCCAATATGTCAAACTTGAGGCATATTAAATGCAAAGTGGGTTATATATCGGAATGCTCAATTTGGCTGAAAGATCGTAGTAAGTTACCCATGATTTATTTTTATTTTCTCGGTCCATTTGTCTTCCATATTTCTCCTGCAATTTAATTCTAGAAGAACTAAATGCCCAAGACAGTAGAGTATCTTTCTTCTCCATGTATGCATAATGCAGATATTGCCGTATCATACTGACAAACTCTCGACTGAAAGTGATCCGTGCACAGATGTTTGATGCTCAAAAAATGATTTATGGCAGGTAATTTGAAAAATGTCAGTGTTATGACAAGGGTCCCATTTCCTGTAGCCTTCAGTACTGCATACACCTTGACATTTGTCCCATCCAGGTACGTAGCCAGGGGGCCATGGGGGCTGTAGCCCCACCAAAAAACTAATGGCAAATAAGAGACAGAGGACCAAAGGGTAGGCTTCTCTGTTTTTGCTCTTAAATGATTTTACCTTGTAAGACACCCCCTTTTTTGTCACCCAACATTCTCTTTTTTTTCTCCTCCTTAAATCATTGCTGGGCAAGGCAACTCTTTATATAATTTCTGTGTATATCAACTCCCTAATATTATTTCTGTCAGATATTTGGTTTGGATTGGAAAGATATTTGGGCTGGACAACTTTTGTGATATAAATTTGGTAATGGAAACAATCATACACTGATGTACATATCAGCATTGCTGGGACATATGTTTGAAGTATGTGGATGAAGTAAAACAGATGAAAGAGTTATTTTGCAGTTACATACAAATAGATCAGTAACCACTTCAGAAGATTAATGTATTCAAATGAGCAAATAAAAATAGAAAATCATTGCTAAAACATAGTGTGTATATCTTGTTCAGATATTCTATACTGTAATAACATATGTTTAGCATAACTGTGTGGGGAGATCAAGATTTAAACATATGAAGTAACAGATGTTCGACGCTACTGCCTGGGAAATTATAGTAACTCGTAAGTAATGAAGGCGCAGATCAAAATCCATTTTTAACTTCTCATATTCCCAAGCCACCTAACATTTTAGTCGTTATTTAACTGCACGGTTCACGTCGCCCAGACAATGTGGCCTGCGTGGAGATTCGGGCAGAAATCTAATCCGTCATATACATTCGTCAGAAAACGGCGGGGGTCCGACCAGATTTAGCCCCGAACACCCACCCCTGCTCGGCAGGTGACAATATCAATATCGCAATCTACCAGAGTAAAATATGACAAAGGGCTAGGATCATGCTGATGAGTTCTTTGTTAGCTTATGCCTGCATTGTACATTATTTCTATCAATTTTTTTTTGTCAGTGTATTTTCATTTTTTTTCCCAGTGTATGGCAATCATATTGAAGTTGGAATAACATCAATAATGCAATGATTTGATTGAGTTGGTGTATATGCAGATGTCTTTGTTTCCGTTATGGACTTGTTTTGCCTATACTTCTACATGTGTAGTGTACATTTACACCTATGCACACACACACAGACATTTGTACATGCACACAGTCTTAGAGGTACATGTACAGTGTATGTGCACAAACATACACATACATGTATACTTTACATGTCACACACACACAGTATCACACATCACACACCCAAACACACATACATGCACACACAAACACACACAAACATACATGTACACACAAATGCAAAACACACACACATACACCCAAACACATGCACATACACACAAAAACAATACATACACAAATTAACACACATGCACACACACACACACACACACACACACACACACACACATACATACACTCAAACACAATTACGTGCATGCTAATAAACATTAAGTCGCAAATAAGAATATGCATACTTTGGTATGCACTGACACATTGTATTTGTGTACATTTCTATCAGTTTCCATCCCAATTTCTGATTTCTCAAAATATCCATCTTACTTCATTGAAGTTGCACTTCTGCTTGGTTATATTTTTTGTTCCTAAAAATTATATTCATCTTATCCCATTAAAGTTGAACTGTTCAAGTTTTTGGGTCAACTGCAGTTTACATGAAAAACGTGAAGTACAATATACTGTATTGAAAAGAATTAGAGAATAATCGGCTTACAAATGATTATGAGGTCATTATGCTTGAAATGTGGAAGATAAAAAAGGGAATTTGGAAGAAGGAGGAGGAGGAGAAGAAAAAAAAGAAGGCGAAGGAGAAGAAGAAAGAAAAAGAACAAGAAAAAAGTAGGAGAAAAAGAAGAAGAGGAAGAAGGAGGAGAAAGAAAATAAGAAAAGAAGAGGAAGAGAGAAGAAGAAAGAAAAGAAAACGGGAGGAGAAGAAGGAGGGAGGAAGAGGGGGGGGTGGGGAGTGGCAGGTAGAGGAGGAGGCAGTGAGTTATTTCACATCTTCATATGATAACCTGTAGCGTGAATCTCTCTTTGCTATCAGAGGATATTGATATCGATGTTGAAGTAGAAGTAGTACTTCACATGAAGTATGTGCCTGATCCATGATTCATTATTGAGAGAGCAATTTGTCTGCTAACATCTACGAATACACCCACATCGTAATATTAGCAATGCAAGGAGGGAGATGGGGTTATGATGTAACCCCCTAACTGTGTTCCATTTTATGCCAACAGGAAAATGAGGGGAAATCTCCCTGTAGGCTATATTCCTTTTCATGCAGCATTGTAAAGTTCAGTGTCAGTGGTGTAACAATGAATTCATGTGGGGGGGGGGGCATCAATGTACTATTTGCATTACCAAAATTAGGTGCAACACAATTTGAAGATCCAGGGTAGGGGGTGGAAGTTGTCTCAGGTTCCTTAGAACTTGGTGCCCAAAGGGGAGGTTTGGCTCAGGAGTCCCCCCCCCCCCCTAGTGCCACACCACTGGTAAGGATAGAAACAGGTTATTGATGCTCTTTCCCCTCTCAGCTGTAATTATGTGGAGCTATTGGTTATGCAAGTGGGATGGTTGTATTGGGGAAGCCCCTTGAAGATTGTGTCAACTGCTTCCACACTTACTATGGGCCACTAATAAGGCTCGGAAAATGGGTTATTATCCGCCCCACCCCCCACTGTATTCTATAGAAATATTCGGTATGGCAAGTGGGAGGCATTATAGGGACCCCAAAGGGAATTCCCTTCTCATGCGCTCTGACTAGGCAAGGCTATCGCCTTCTCGCGCTTCCCCCTCCACCTGTCCTATTATGTGGACATATTTGTATGCAAGTGGGTGGTGGTATTGGGAAGCCCCATGAAGATTGTGTCAATATGCTCCTGCTTAGTTTGTCACTAATAAGCTGGGAAAAGGGGAACCCCCTGAAAGGGTATTTCCCTTCCCATGCCACTGACTAGCAAGCTGGAATGTCTGGCATGTGATTTAATGAAGATTGCACATTAGGTTGCATGTTAAATTACCATGCTCGTCATCTCGTTAGAAGCATACACCATAACACCAGATGCAGAGCTGAGCCGTAGAGTGGTTTCCACCTAGAAGTCCTTCGCAGTCTCATTTAGACTAATTTATTTTATAGATTTTACGTGGATTACTAGAACAAATTTGTGATTTTTCCTGTCCTGCTGTTAGGCTAGTGAGTGTGGTTTTATACTTATATCATTATTCATCCAATCCTGCTTTCGATTGATTAACCCAGCCAGTACAAAACTATAGCAGACACATGTCAATAGCTAACACAATAACTTGTTAGTGGGACTAAGGGGCTTAGTGATTAAATTGCCTTTTCTTCCCATGAGTCATGGCATATTATGTTAAATTAATTCATGGTCACGTCTGGAAAACAGTATTTCATTGGCTGTAGATAGTCATGCTACCTGTTGTATGTTACTGCATAGGATGTACTTCATTAATTACAAGTAGTTGTTATTTTACTCAACCAAAAACAAGGACAAAGTCATCTTAATTGGGGCCCATTAAGAAGCCGCCTACTTCCTGTACATTTTTCAAATATTGTGATCAACATCAGAGCAATGGACTGTACATATTTAGGGGGGGGGGGCTGTTACAGATGCTATCATTATTAAACCAGCCTTTTCAAGTACTATAATTGATGTGTCTGTTTCATTCCCAGTTAGGCAGTGTATAGTTTCAGTTTATGGTGAAAACAAGTTTTGTGCATGTGCTCTTTCATTTTTCAGATAGACCCATATTACTGTTGATGTCATGAAATCATATCTTGTGAAATGTTTCCATTTTTGCAAAATTAGTAAAAGTATAAATATCATTGTGTCCCCAACATTTTGCCAAACGCTTTGAGACATGCAGTTATGCCAAAGCCTATACAAAAATATCTGTTTATTATTTTTTTATCATTGGTTATGTACATAGTGACATCTGCTCCATGATCGTTTGAAGTAACAATATGCCATTCTAAAACTGACGTTGTTTTCTGATGTACAGAGTTACAATACTTATACTGATGGATGAAACACTTGATGAAATCATTTTACTCAATATTCTATCAGTTTTGAGGTGAAGTAATTATGTTAGAAATAGTTATAATATAGCAGCTCTACTAAAAATGATCTACAATCTTATGCAAAGCTGTGCTCATACATTCTTTACTTTTACTTAGAGATATTGCTATGTCTCAAGAGTATCTTCTGAGCTCTTGGCATCTCATTGCAGTAGAGCCTAGCGAATGCTCCCGTAGCCGATCGGAGCTCTCTAATTAGATCAGAATCATGGACGATCATGCCTGGAAGGACGGGCTGTTTTCCGGTAAAAGGTTACAATTTTCTGCCCTCGGCAACCAGCAGCTGACTATGGATGATAATCAAGTCGTCTGTTCTGAAATTGGAATCCCGTTCTCTGGTTTACGGCGATTACAACTGTTTCTCGCGTTTGCTTACTGACCCTCTCACATGCGACATAGTAGAGTACAGACATCTCTTCAGTTTGCTTGCATTGAGAGCAAATATTTGCACACTTGGCTTTCCATAATGATAGTTCATTATCATTGGTGTATTTTTTACAGCGACTATAACTATATCTGGTGTATATCAGCTGACCCCCTCACATACGATATACATGTAATATAGTGCATACCTCTTTTCAGTTTCCTTTGCGTAGAGAGCAAATATTTGTGCACTTGGCTTTCCATAATGATAGTCCATTATCATTGGTGTATTGAAGGATTGAAGTGGAATCAGATACAAGTTCATATGTTTGTGTGCCTACGCAAAAGCCGCTTATATAATTCATAATGTATTATATTAACAACCTTTGCATAGGCACATAATAATATGTTTGCTTGAATAAATAGGAAAAAGATATCTGGGCATTTTACTCAAAGGTCATTTAAATATAGCCCAGTATTACAAGAGTATGGTGCGAACAATAGGTTTGCCCCTATGCTTTTTTGTCTATGTACTTTGGTTGTGCAGCAGTACTAGAGTTTATATCATTCAAATTAGTTTAAATGGATCTACAGTTGCAAATAAGGCTACAAATCAGGTGAAAGCGATACACTGCCTCAAAAATTAAATAAAGAGTTAGTAGGTTTTTTATGTTATTATTGATGACACTTTTGTTGAAAGTAACTAGGTTGAATATGAATACTTGATTTATATGTAGACTTGTTTATTACATTTTCAAAGCCTTTCAAATGATTTTCTTTTTCCAAATTCAAGAACAGTATAACTTTAATTCAAGTGATAAGTGCAACACATTACATGCATAGTTATGTATAGAGAGAGATATACAATTATAAGTTCTTTGAAATAATGTACAACAAATCAATATTTATCAATTATTCCTTTACAGCGATACTTTTATCTGAAATTCAAACTGTGTGAATCGTGACAAAATTTAGATTAATATGGTATTCTACACTTAGTTTTCATACATTTATCTTTCAAGTTTGGTACAGGATGTATTGGTAGTCACAAATTGCACATTGCATTAATGTTACATGGTGCTTCTTGTGATAAATAATAAGGTAAACTCAATTTTCCAGTATAAAGCCACCATTTATTTTCGCTAATGAAATGCTTCATTTTGTAAGCTTCCATGTACAGCTTCCATTTCATAGCCCGATTATATACAATATGGCAATTACTTGAATCATTGCATTTATTCAACAAATTCTAATCCAAAACGGAGACATGCTAGTACCTCCAAAAATGTATTAATGGCTGAACTCCATATCAGAATTGCAAATTAAAAATAAATAAGGTTTTTATTTCCAAGTGTACTGCCAAATGAACTCCGGCAATTGCATCAAATTTGCTGCACTTGTTGAATTAAACCGACTGGTTTTGCATTACAATAATATTGGTTTACCTGATGGCATGGGAATAATTAAATTGGAACTGAAGTTTTGAAATCAATTAAGTGGAAATTGCATTTGTGTACTGTAGTGTAGTGATGGCTCCTGATAATATATTACACAATTTGTGTGGTACAACTGCAAAATATGTGCATTTGTATTTTGTCATATCTGGAACTAAATGTACATGTAGCTTTATCATACTATGAAATTCTTCATATATTTATAGACTTCACACATACATGTACATTACATACATTATGAATCAATGAATTGATAATTATTATGATAATTATAACCTACCATACATGACATACAATTAGAATTTTGAATGATTTTAGGCTAAAGACTGAAGTTTTCGGCGGAAATCACGGAATTCGAGGTATAACACAGAAAACAGCTTTTTGAACAAAAATGAAAATAAAAAAATCATGCCTAAAAATTCCCCAAAGAAAAATAAATATTCATGGAATAAAACTAAACTAATTTATCAAAAAGATGCCAATAAAGCCAAAGAAATCATGCGTTACCTGTAAATATGTCCCCAAACCCAAATCAAAAACCCCCATTGGCCTGGCAATCTTGACATTATTTGTGATTTTTTTCCAACAAAAATTTAAGTTGGATAATTGCAAAAGGGCAACATGAAGAAAAACAGAGAAAAATGGAATTTGACAGTTGTAAAATAGTAAACTTCGGTCTATATTTTAGGCATTATTTTCAAGTCACAGTGGACAAAATTGTACTTACGACCCTTGCTAGACCCAACAGTTTGATGACCTTTAAATATCCACGGAATGCACTAGCTCAAGTCAATTGCCTGACATGCCCCCCTTGTTGTCCTACTGCCATCCCCCAATAACGAGGTGATAAAGTGGCAGGGAAGAAATTGTTATCGTGTAAATGTCGGGCCACCGATGTCGGCTTCGGCAACAGTCATAATGTGAGGATCCTTTCCATCAAAACAGCTGTCATCAGGGATTTAAAGATCATTTTATTCTGAGAAAATGAGTGCTGTATTTTTGTTATTGACACTGTAATTTATGTTTTTATTTTATAATATATATTCAGATAAATAAAATTACATGTATCGTGTTCATTGGGTATCCATGGGCATTTTTTTATCTTATTGAAGTAAGAGAAGGTAGGATTAAATATCATGCATATGAATGCTGGCCATTATTTGCATCATAACAATGAATAAAAACAGAAATTTAACTCCACTACAACTCCCCTCCCGCAGAAAAAAGAAATATAATAACATTAAATAAAAAAAACTAATGAAAAGGTTATATAATAAGACAACAGAACAGACAGAAGCCAATCGAGAATTTATAATAGAATGTAAAGTTTTTCCAGAAGTATGACACTTTTTACTGTAATTATACTTCCTATGGCAAGCTTTAAAATCTTACATGTACATTTGATTTTTCATATTTGCTGTAGGCATTTGTTGAATGTCTGTCAATTCTTGCCAATATTAGTTGGACTTTCTGGGGGACGGGGGGGGTGGAGAGAAAAATTGTATGACACAAGTCTGAGCATTTTATGTGTTATTATGCAGTAACTTTTTGTTTTGTTTGCTTGATTTCTTCTATTATTTTGTTTCTTTTCAATTCCCCTGCTCATTCCACCCCTCCATTTTGTGAAGGAATTTAATTTTCTTCTCGCTGGATTAGGAGAACACATTGATGATACTGTGTATTGATATCTGACTACATCAGGTCCCTTGTTGATTCAATCTTGATGTGAAACTAAGTAACAACACTGCCCTCTTGTGACTAAAACCATATAGTGTCCTCACCCACAAAACAACTTGATAGTGATACATTTGACTGAATAAACTGTGACACTGATCCATACAGCGAAAAAGGAGAGAAAATGTTAGCGTTTTTCTCAAGTTACAGAGATTCAATTACAATTTAATGCCTCACTTACATGTACCACACACAGGCAGGAGGTGTCAATGTGTTGGTGCCCAGTTGGACATAAAAGTTCACAATTGCCAGACTTTTCTGATCAAGGAAATGTTTAAAATAGTTACGAGATGTGCTGCAAATATCACAGTACGAGAAAAATTTTCCGAGTATTCATATGCACTTTACTCTTTGCTAAAATAGAATAGAATAGAATAGAATAGAATAGAATAGAATAGAATACAAGACAATACAATCTAGTTACATGTATTTGAAAATAATATCAATTTGTATCTAATATGATTTTTCTTTGTAATTATTATTTTTTTTACTCCCAAGTGAATAGTGACCACAATTTGTTCTATTCTAAAAAAATATAGCTCTTTCTGTGTGTACAAATATGTACAACATGGTGATTACTTGTGGATGTTCTCTCCCAATACATAATTTTATGTACATTGTGTGAAATGAGCCTAAATGCTCTGTACACAATTCCTCTTAAAATGAAATAATATTAGGAGTAGTAAAATAAAATATGAATAACAATAATGACATTAATTATCGTAATATATTATTGGTAATGATGAACAATAATTCTACTCCCACTATTTATAATAATGGTAATGTTAATACTTGATGATGATGATGATGATGATGATGATGATAATGATAATGGTGATGATGATCAAATGTTTACATCACATGACTGCAGAGGGACGACCATAACATAAATCTTCAATTCACACTTTGTTCTCTGAGAACGTAACATTGGACTCTGAAAATATTTTCAAGATGTGAGTGAACACACATGTTTCTAGATTAATGTATTTTTTTTTGTCTTTTCTTTCTCTTGCATATGAACATCTGGTGTGTGAACAAATGTAGGTAAGTAAATCCATTTGTATTTAATAGTTGTCCATGAAATATTTTGACAGCTGGTGATGAATTGTAATGTTAATTTTGGTGATGGTAGTGATGATGATGATGATTTTGATGATGATGATGATAATGGTGATGGTGATGATGATGATGATGATGATGGTGATGACGATGATAATGGTGATGACGACGACGATGATGATGTTGGTGATGATGATGATGATGTTGATGATGGTGATGGTGATGGTGATGGTGATGGTGATGATACTGGTGATGATGATGGTGGTGGAGGTGGTAGTTTTGTTAATGATGATGATAATAACATTATTGCCATCAGCCAGCTCTTTCATTAGATTTTGTACAGCATCTGTGTAGAAATAAGCCGTTGGCAGTGGCTGACATTTTGCCCTTTCTATCTGTGATCCCATGTCTCCCCTAAGCCCACTCCATTATTTAAACACCTAGGAGCACACCTGATTAAACCGGTGTAAATAAGTCAGGAGCTAAGCTGACTGGGGGGTGGGGTGTACCATCTACGTCAGTCCACTTTGAATAATTTAACACTATTTGGAAAGAGGATGTGTGAATGTTAGTCTTCTCTGAAAACTGGGTTTTAATTAACTGTCTCATTTGATATATATCAAAATTAATTATGATCTACACAGTAAGGGGACAAGTTCTCCATTCTCCATCAATTAGAAAATGTAGGGAAATAAATTGCTCGTGGAAAAAGTACAAGACACATTCTTTTTTAACCTGTTGGAAATGGTTTGATTTTCATATAACATGCAAATTCCCATAGACCATATGACATGACACGGAGCTAAAAATAGTTGTTGTTGTTGGTTTTTTTTTGGGGGGGGGGGGTAGTATCAGAGATTGGGCAGACAGTTGGGATTTGGGGATTAATATTTTACTATCAAGTAAGAAGCAAGATTTTTTTTTTTCCGTAATGGTAATATGGTATTGATAAAATAATTGGAACTAATTTCCATTGTGTTTGGTATAAAAAAAGAACAAAAAATACATACATGTACAGGCCTTACACAAATATAAACATACACATGTAAATGCAAAATGTAAACACAGCCGGGCCTTTACTATGGTAGACAAGATACTGTTCTTTTCGCTGTTGCAGTGGGCGTTTTCAACACAAAGGGGGGAGGGGTAGGGATGCAAAAAAGGTAGCATTTTCTGAGGGGATTTTGTTTCTGTTTCGTTGAAGTGAATCAAGTCCTTTTTTTCTTTTCTTTTTTCTTACCCATCATTGAACAGCGGTTTGTAACCAAAGGACTGTCAACAACGTACTATTGACTTCATTCCGAGTCGGTTTATTCTTTTTGTGCATTCGCTAATGGATTATTTTGCACGCCTGAATTGTCGCACTCTTAGGCCTATACTGTACACATACATTTCACTCACAGATAGCTGAAGTACATTTATGCCCTGAAAGTGTTGTTAATTATCGCTGCAATAATTACTAATAGCAGGAGAGAGCCAGGTCTGAGATAAAATTGGAATAGCTCTGTAAATTGGCATAAACTGGAACATTTTGGCTCATTGGGTGAGTAGAAGATTTCACCAAATTCATGTTTTATATGTTTGTTGAGAAGTTATTAAAATTTAAAAGGGACTGTCCTCTGAGAGAAATTGTCTATTAATTAGCAAGGTGGATTGTGTTTGTGTGTTTAGGTTATCAATATGTGTATTAGTTCTAATTGTTAAAAGAATGTATCTGGCTTATTCAATCCAGCGGAATTGTTACGTTGTCTAGACGATTACGGCTGTTCATTAGTTGTATGAAAGGTGGAATCTATTGTGGCTGTGAATCTTATATTGCTCAAACTACAAAATGCTGCAAAGGGAAAGTATCATGCTCAATCAATTCCTGCAGATATAGCAATTATTGCATTATTTTAGTACTACTGTTTTTGTCTAATAAGCTTGGGTTCAACTCAGGCTATGAATCGGATAATTGCTAGAACTATTAAATGTTACAATTACGATTTATGATTTGGCTTTTAATTCAGGGTTGATTAGGATTGTGCAGTTTACATTGTTAGTGCTATCGTTAGGGATAAGGTTTAGGATTAGTTTAGGTTTACCAAAGTATAGTACATGTAATGGCCATCGGGAACAACTTTTGCCAGAGCAAACATCAAACAACCAGTTCAACACACACTGTTAGCTTAAAATATATATCCCTCTTACCTGTACAAATCAAGAATCTTACCTTTAAAAAGAGTTGAAAAGGGGAAGAAAGAGGAAGAAACTCTAAAGTACATGACCCTCACATCGCCCAATTCTCCCATTCCACCGTTCATTATTTAAACTGTTTCCCCATAGGCCCTTGGCAGCACGATCAGCAGAGGTCCCTGTCTTCAGCTGGTTAGGAAAAAAAAATTCTGGATTGAAATCCCACTGCATCAACAATACGTGCCCTGACATATATTTTTAGATTAATTTGAAGAATTAAACTGTCAGGGGCGCTGTCATTTCTCTGCTAACAGGTTTAATTGCTTCTTGCAGGAACTGCTTAATGGTTAAAGGGCCATGTTGGAGGCAAAATTGGAATAGCATCTTCTTTTGGCTGAAATGATGAAAAAGGTGCACATTTTTCACACGGTTCAAAATGAAAGCATTGTCTGAGTTGGTAAGATTTGATCAGCTGGAAAATAACAACAGAACAGAACATATAGTTCTTAACAAAACCTAAAAATCATCATGCTGACAATTTTAAATACCAACACAGAAATCTATATATGGGTATGTTATTTTTTGACGTGGGGGGACATTAAAAAAACCCCCACAACTTTCAAAATGATTTGGGCAATTCCGTGATTAGTTACGTTACACTTTATGACAAACTTTACTCAACATTTGGCTCTTACATGAATATGCTTTCATATTATTTTTCTGTTTTGGTACTGTCAATTCTCTAGACTGGCACCTACTTCACAACATCAAGCAAAATCATGAGACATGTTTCAGTGGGTAATAACAAGAACTTTAATTATGGTTGGTTAGTTACGTTACGTAAAGAGGACATGGAAAAAAATAACAAGTCTTTGTCCTCAAAGTTTCCTCAACCTGTTTTCAACTGAAACAAACTGTGGTATTCATGCTATTTCTGGCATCTTGATCAGTCATTTGATATATAACTTATTGATAAAAATCTTTTCATTTTTAATTACAACATCAAAAACATGGTTAGTTACGTTACGGTTAGTTACGTTACATTTTGTCCACGCACACAAATTTGCGTTTATTCATGTCTTTTTCAGATTTAGTATGCCTATGTGGGGCTTTATTACTTTCAAAACAACGAGAAGAGGCCATTGGCATGGAAAAAACTGCAGAATAAAGGATAATTTTTCATAAAACTGAGATTTAATCACACTAGTCCCACATGTGGTATTTCATGGATGGTTCTGATTCTCCTAGAGGGTGCTGTTAAAGACGTAAAATTTAGAGTAGAAATGATGTCCCATTGTTTCTTCATGATTCATACCCATTTAAACCATTAAAATGTAATATGATTCGAGATAGACCAATTTATATAATTTGTGATTTGTCCAATAATTCACGGAATTGCCCATATAAGAAATTATGTAGGAACACATTCAGGGGTGAATAAGGTTCACTGTTAATAAATAACAGAACACTGTCTTCAGAACACATCATAAAGTCCGCAACTTTCAAAATGATATCAGAAATATGTAAGAAAACATTCAGGGGGTGAATAAGGCTCACTTTAATTGTCAAATAAAAGGAACTTTCGCATGAAATACAAACCAAGAAAAACAAACTGGGGGAATTTTTGCAAAACTACCTGAGTACTCTAGTTTATGTTTAAATAATGGTTTTAAAAAAGTTAAAATTGGCATGAACGTGGGCGGTATCTTGGGAACCGATCCAAAACGTGTCCTGCGCTGCATGTGGTGCATGGCGTTTAATTGTTGTCATTGTTTATCTTTATCACCACATCTCGACGATATGATTGTGCTCCAGACAAAATAATTATCACTGTAACATGTGGTAGAATGTTGAGCTAATAATTGTAATTGATGACTCAGTTGCAAGGTATTTTAAAAGTGGTGTAAATGATTTGCTGCTCCCTTCCTTTTTTTACATTTATTTCATTACATATGAAATAATATTACACCCTGGTTCATCTCATGGAGTATAAATTCTAACTTGCTAACCTCATCTATACTCATAGATCTAGTCTAGTTTCAAAATTTGTGTAAAACTATATTTTGTCAATTTTCTTGAGATATCGTACCGTAATCATAATTTCAACAGTCACATAGAGCATGAAATTCTTGTGGCAGATACATTGAGAATTAACATGATACCTCAAATTATTTAGCAAAAGTTCATTTTAGATCAAACTTTTGGTTAAAACATTCTACAAGTTCACTTTAGGTAAGGTTGTTCACCATAAATTTGACAGTGTTGCCAATTTTGTAATAGATCTTTGGAATTTTCAATTGTTTGTAACTTGTTTCTTATATGTCAGACTTTTCCCACACTTTCACTGATGTGTTTCCCTGATTTTTCTATTTCTATCCAAGCAATTTGCTGTGAGCCCAGAACTTCCCTTAACCATCTCAGTCCCATAAACAGAAAAATGTAGCCATTGGAGGGCTTCTTCACTGTAGTTGGTACTGAGCAGGTTAAGAAGAATCCATGATTCTTGTTTTGATTGCTGCTGCTGTGAAATTTGAAAACATCGACTTAGGCTGCAGCCATATAATCACTGTGGTCATTTCAGAAAACCAGAAAAGTGCTTTTAGTAGACTAATTGTAACTGTGAGACGTCTGCTCAAATTGTAGGACACTTCTAGTCTGTTTCCTAAACCATCCTCTCTCAAAAAAAGTTGTGGCACAAATTGAGTTTAAAGGCAGTGGATCTCATTTGCAAACATCCCCGCAGACCAGGAAAAGATAACCCATGCCCTTAGGCTATTGATGAAGGGAATGTCTGTGAAATTTGGGGGTCAGTAATTACCTACAATTCGAAAAATGGGAAAGAAAACAATAGCCGTTTAGTGTACGTTCTATGGTAGGAATTTTTTCCTCGCGAGAAAAAATTCAAATCGAGTCAACGGTCACTACAATTTCACTAAAATTGAGTTTCTAGCTCCTATATTTTGCTAAAGGTTTCCAAATGGCATTTTCTTCTAAATGCCATTGTATTTTCACAATGTTACTTTTTAGGCGTGCAAAAGAGATCCCCTGCCTTTAATTATGAAATTGTGTGTGATGATCTCATACTCCTCTTCCAAGTTTAGAGACAGTGATTTTCCGTTTCAAAAAATGGTCTTTTCCGTTTCTGAAAACCTCTAATTCCATTTCAACCCGATCTAAAAATGGAAATTCTGTTTTGTCATAGAAAATGTACACAGCAAAAACATGAATTCCGTTTTGCAAAGGTGAAATCCATGAATTTTTACATGTAAAGTACAAGAACAAAACGGATTTTCCGTTTCATTTACCGGTAAAACGGAAAATCACTGTCCCTACAAGTTCTATTGATATGATCGTACCGTATACTCTTGTTTTAAAGAACACTGTTATAAAATCTTTTATAAAAAGTAATTTTTTGGGGGGGTCCCAAGTATAAGAATTTTGCTGTATTTTTATTGTTTTTGCAACCATTTCACAAAATTTCAATAAAATGAAATAATTATTCTGGTCCTGAGCAGTTCAATGTAAATAATGAGAACCTGTAGTACATGTATATGAAGGCTATAAAAAGTTTGTTGTATACTGTACATGAGCAGTTGTGTACAAATGATTAGTTTAGCTCTTGCATCTTTGGGATATATTGTATTTCTCATTTATGCCGACACACTTGCTGAGTGATATTTTATGTTTCTATGGTACTACCATGATACTACCAAAATTGTACTTGCTGCTACGCAACCCCTATAAAACCAACTGACCCCAAATGACCCACTCTAGTCCTATAGGGCCTATATAACAGGACCAAAAGGTTTCAGCCTCGGACTACAAGGTCCAGTGACTGCCGACACCCATTCTGGTCCTCCTCCTAAAAGTAACACCACCTCAGACACACTGCATCAAAGGGACTAGTCAACCATGGTATCAATAACAAGTTTCATTATCATCCCACTATTGTCAGAAATCGACCACTGTGTCTCCCTTTTTGTATGTGGTATGGTATCTGTTGGAGCATACAATGTCTTTAAATCAGTCACATAGCCAGGAGGGGCAACAGGGGCAATCATTTTTTTATTCTCCCCCCCCCCTCTGAATGATCCTCCCTCCCCACCAAAGAAAGAGAGGAAAGATAGTTGGGTGTCTCTTGTTCCCCTTTCCCCTTTTTTTTTGAGGGGCAAGGGGGGACTTTTCATATTTGTCACGGGTTAAGGCAAATCACTTCTGCTCCCCCCTAATACAATATCCTGGATATGCCCCTTTCTCTAGAGACAACATGGTCCGAGTTTTCTATTGAATGTTTATGCTAGAAAAGGCTGGCATTTCAGCATTCGCTCTGATATTGTACACTATGTTCAGAAAGGACATAAAAACATACATGTATTCTCTTACTGTTAATGTCTTTTGTCTTTCTCATTTACCATTGGGGGGAAAATATGCTGCGGTGGGTTTAAAAGAAATCTGCTGATTTGTCTGCCTAGAAGACAATTTCTGGCATGGTATGATACTAGTATATTTACTCCTCGAGCAGTTAATACATTTAATTCCAGTTCGCAGACACTGAAGCTGTGACTGTGATATATTTCTGATTTCACAGATATCCTAAACATTTCTGTGGCTGGTTTTTTCATCGCAAACTTGGTAAGAATCTTGCCAACTATAATAGTCTGACGTTGCTTATTGTCCATCAGCGACCAGCACTTCATCGTATTAATAGACGTGTAATTTGACTGGATTGGTCAAACTCAACATTTCTATGTAGTTCTGAAAGTTTATGCATATGTGAGAACAGATTTGTTGAATGAAAGACGTTATTCAGCAAGTTGCAATGAACTGTAATTCTTTCTGTATTTTTATTTTTTTTTGCAAGAAGCCCTTTGTATTTCAAGATTGCAAATTGTTGTTTTATCATTTTAAGAAACTTTTGATTATGACCAATAACAACATCAGTCATAACAGTCTGTGATGGTTACATATATTTCTTATAATATTTCATGTTCTATAGTTTGTGTGAAATGAAGATAAAATGAAATAGGGCAGAAATTTCTCCACTTTGTTAATTTTTAGGTGAAACTGAATGAATTATAGAGAACATTGGGAGATCTGCAATTAATAAATGTTTTCCATGAACTGAAGGGCAGATAAAGGAGGCCTTAGCGTACTCCATGTTTAAATAACATTCTTTTCACTGCATTCCAGAAGGATTTATGAGAATGAGAAGGACATCATGACTTCACATTCTTCAACCTAACATAGTGCATCCATTTTCAAGGCCCTGGAAGTTTAGCGGTACACAGCACCTTTCCAGGGCCCATAGAAACCTATGTTAATGCGGCAACTCAAAGAACTCTCAAATTTCAAGTCACAACGTAGAATTTTCTTAAAATCGAAGCCAGTGCAGGGAAATTATATACTAGCTTTCAAATAAAAACATATGATTTGATGTTTCAACAGCTCTAAAAAAGTTAAGCCGCACTGCGCGTTCACATGACTAACCATGCCAGAATCTCTGCTAAATGCTAAAATAGCCAACTTGTAAGATTGCACTAAAAAATTCTTTAAAAATACAAACAACCCTACTTATCCAACTTGTTGCCACACCAGTAGAAGCTATTAGTCCCCTTTACATATATCAGACCACAAAAGGTTGGTAATTTTTCCCAACTGCTTATTTTAAAAGATTTTTTTAGTACATCCAGGCAATTACCTCATCATCTGTCTCGCCTTCCGCGTAGGCATTGCACCGGTTGGAATTGTTGACGCTTGCGCCCATATAGAGAACACATGATCCAAAAGTTCTCTTTTACCTCCTATCTATGAGAAGATAGTTTTACTGATTAACAATGATATGACATTTGCCACAGTAAAGCATGCGCGAGTTGTAAACTGAAGGAGCCCCACCCCCACCCCTCCTCTTCCCTTGCCAATGTGGGCTATATATGCATTCTATGCACATTCTCTGTCTATGAGATAGCTTAACCTGGCTTGAATCTTTGTGGTGTGTCAGATCCATTAATTCAGTTTGTTCCTGACAGTACCGAACATTCGAGTCTTCATCATTCAGTTATGTAAAAAGATAAATTTATGCTATAAAGAAACACTTGTACCCGCAAGCACACCAATATAATAGAAGCCAATGTGTAATTTCATTGCCTGGATTTAGAAATTACACAAGATTTGGACTGTATTTATGCACTCCATATGCTGTATATAAGGAAGCAAATTGAATGGTCACTGACCTCTGAATGTAGAGCCCACCCCCCTCCCCCCCCCCCCACCAGAAAAAAACCCTGTTATTGGAGATACAGCACCTCCACAATCCACTCCCATACCTGGCAAACCCCTACTTTACTACTCTCCTCCCCCCCCTTTCCCTGCACTCCTGCCCTCGCACCAAACACATACAACAGGTTACCTTGGAGAATTGTTGTTTCCTCAGTAACAGCAAATCCATGGAGTAAGGTGATGCATTGTATATCTGCCTATGAATGTATTGGGTGGTGGGGTGGGGGGGGTTGTGGGTGTCTAGGGCTCTAAGCCTTGTTTTTTATGTTTTTGTTTTGTTTCAATGTTACTGAGTGGGTACTAGGGACTCCAGATATGGCAAGCATTGACATTTATCTCCACTGCCATGATCCAAACATCACTACAAAGTGTCATTCCATTGTTTCCAAGTAACTGTCACTCATCAAACTTTTGTTTGAAGCCACTGAACAAACAATTATGGCGGCTAAATACTAATTCTGAAGATGCACTCCCCCCCCACCCCTCTGAAGCCGAGTGTAGCCTACCCCTCGCGCGCTCAATTCCTTTAGAATCCATGCGTAGTTGCAATCTCAACGGAACACCCTTTTCTTGCATTTTGGACAGGGGGTAAGTAAACCAAAATGGAAAATCCATTTCAAGAGAAGCATCGCCGCAGACTTAGTTGCAGTTAATATACCTTTCAACCTACTAATCAATACAATCACATTTTGACTTCTATACGTTGGCCACAATTGGTACAACATGTCGGACTAAGGATTTTCAGTCAGTTCGAACAGTGCACAAGTCAATGGCTGCCGGTCTCCGGCCGCTGAAACCGAGTGCTTAAATTCCAATTTCACGCAAAGTAGAGCCACCAATGATGGACTTACCCTTTAATACGGGATTTGCATTCCAGAACAAGTTGAGACCAGCTGAAATTCGGAAATTGAATCAAAACGTCATTTCCAAAAATAACAAAAGCGTTGACGGCATGCCGACGGTTCACAAGGGCTATATGCAGTCTGCACATACAGGGTAACCACACACCTTTCCAGGGGCCCATAGAACCTATGTTCACAATCGGCAACTCAAAGAATCTCTTAAAATTTATATCGAAACGCTAGAATTTTCTATTAATCGAAGCAGGTGCAGGAAATTATTCATCTGCTTTTCAAATAAAAAATATATTTGTTGATGTTTTCCAGCTCTAAAAAGTAAGCGCCTCGGTTCACTGGACTAACCATGCAGAACTCTGCTAAATGCCTAAGAAATAGCCAACTTGTAAGATCGCACTAAAAAATCTTTAAAAATACAACAACCGCTGATTTATCCAACTTGTGCACACCCAGTAGCAAGCTATAGTCTCTCACTAATATTCAGACGCAGCAATGGAGGTAATTTCCAGCTCTGCCTATATTTTAAAGATTTTTAGTACATCCAGGCAATTACCCTCATCATTGTCACTGCCTTCCCAACGGTAGCCATTCACCGGTTGGAATTGTGACGTGCGCCCTTTAATGACCAACCTATAAGGCTCAAGAAGCTCTTGGCAGTACATGTAATTTTGGGTGGGGTTGGAATGTGTAGGCCTATGTGCACTGAAATGTTGAGCAAAAATTGATAATCATATAAATCATTCATTGAAACTGTAATTGTAAGGAGTGGGAGAGGGAGGGGTGTGGTAATTGTCCAGTGGGTTATTGTCCGACATAGAACTATCAAGACTATTACCATACTGTGATTTTGCAGGGTATGTAATTAACTGACCATTTTTAATGAAGTTCAAAACTAAGGGTTTATCACCTGATGTAATCTTTAATATAATTTGCAATAAACAGTTTTTGTTCAAAAGTTGGAGTGGAAAAAAAAATCACAATTGATTCATAACTTTTGTGGTGGAAATTAATTGAAGAAAACCCAGAATATATATGTGGAAATTGCACCTGGGTCATAGTGGTTGGACTATTGTGTTTCGTGATTTATAATCCCCTGGGTTTACCGTCATGTTGCAGTATTGTCAAGAGACCTGATTTTCACCTGATCGTAATACACCTATCAATTGTAAGACGCACCCCTCGACCCCCGGGAGTGGTGCGTCACTTGTCAAACTTGAGTCGGATTTTCATATACCATGACGCACCTGTGTGTCTCGTCTATGACGGACCATTTTCTTACAATGACTGTGCCTAGGCCTATTTAAACGTGTACAAACTGACGCACCCCATTCACCATGCTGTGACGGACCAAATGCTTCCATGACGGTACCCTGCGTCATTATTTGTTGGTAAATGACCCACCCATGACGCACCATTGGGGGTTGAGGGGTGCGTCTTACAATTTATAGTGTATAAAGGGGATATAAATATAGCCAATACATTTATGTGTTCTGGAAAAATAAGTCTACTCAACAGTAGTTTCTGTCATCACATATTGTTATCAGAATGTGTACAGTAATTTATTGGACTGGAAAGTTGTTTATATTTTATGGGCTCTGTGGTTAGTACCATTTACCCCAAGGGGTTTAATTACATATTTCAGTTTTAGGGGTTCCATGTTGATGAGCGTGCTTGGATATATGTACACACACATGTAATTTCAGTGATTTTATGATATTTGTGTAACCAAATGGGATCAGAGAATGTGCGGGTATGTGCCTGATTGGTCGAAGATCATATAAACATTTGATTGGGTAACATGTGAAACTGGAATTCTGTGGGGAAATTCGTTTCAATCAAATACACCCAACACTTGCCACACCACTCTGATATCTTAATAATCTGGGGAAAATATAGCTTCATATCAACAGATTAAAAAGCCAAAAATTTCACAGTATCTCTAACAAGTAGACACATTTCAATTTTGCTTTACAGCATGAAATTTAGAACCCATGTACTTGTATCTCTCTATGCCTTCACCTCTTTATAAATAAACAAAATATTTCAGCCCCTTTTCTGTTTACCATTAACTCCTAGTAAATGTTTCTCATGTGTGGGCCGAATGTTATTTTTCCATTAAACTGTGTTGAGCAAGCTTTGGACTTTGGTGTATTTAGCGATATTTATGATTCTGTGCCACCAAATCCAGATCCATGTGCAAACAAACCGTTGTAAGTCCTGAACAATATGTTTCTGTTCAAGGACCGACTATGATACTATTACGATGATGTATCACCAACTCCCTCGCTGGTAGTCATGTAACAGTATTGAAGTGCAAAAATTGGGGACAGTCTTCCATTAAATGTGTTCCCTTACTACCCCCTCCCCCACCACCACCCGACACTCCCCTATTTTACATTTATGGTTATAAAATTATAAGTACAAGCCACGTTCATACTATTTCATACAATATCTAAGTAGATGAGAGTGCTTGTGAAGTACTACATAAAGTCAATAGTGTTTGTCCATACCCCCCCTCACCTCACCCCACCCTACCCTGCCCCTGTGCTTGTCCCTTTGATGTTTCATTGAGATGCAAACATGTCTATAAACTCCCCGTGCAATCTACACAGGAGAGAACATTAACGTGAACACTATTTTAAAGGGAGAAGGCACCAGCAACTAATAGGCATAAGTTAAGAAAATATTTGAGTTCTTGCCAACCAATCAGATTGCACGTGCAACGCAGGGAGCTGACCATGTGTGACCAATGCATGCCACGCGAAGTGTGTTAGCCGCATCGTGGTACTGTATGCACTGTTTGAATTGATAAGCTCCTCCCCCATAGCTGTTTCTGCAAGTTTTGTCTTAGGGTAAAACTTACAAAGACGTAAAATGAACACAAATTAACTAATTTATAGGGCCTTGATGAGGGTGAGTATCACACAGTACCCCTTATTTAGGCTGTTTTTGTCACCATGTACCATAATTCTCACAGTACTCACAATGTCATTTGTATTCTTAACTTATGTCTGTTAGTTGCTGGTGCCTTTCATATGAAAACTATTTTAAAATTTGATATTTGCTCACAATGTCATTTTTATTCTTAACTTATGCCTGTTAGTTGCTGGCTCCCTTTAATATGAAAACTATTTTAAAATTTGATATTTGCCTGTTCACTGGCAAGAAATGATCAGGGACAAGATCAGAAATTTAATGTACAGTGTGTCTCAAAAAAAAAATGTGCAAGTGAAACCCGCCCTCTTTGACAATTAGAAAATACTCTTGTGAAATGATGCTTACACTAACGTCAAGAGCATAGTCTTAGCTTTCAAATGACGTTAATTTTGTTCAATTTGCTTTTCTTAATCTTGAGATATGTTTATTTAAATAGAAAAGGGTGAAATTGTGCCACTTTTACTGCAATCCTTGTTAAAGTAACACAATTGTGATTCCACCCTTTTGTTATTTACAAGATATCTCGAGATTAAAACAAGTAAATTGAACAGAACAAATGGCAATTGGAAGCTAAGGCTTTGCCCTTGATGTTGATGTAAGCATCATGTCACATAAGAGTATTTTGTAATTGCCAGAGGGTGCTTTTTACTTGCACAATTTTTAAGACATGCTGCAGTACGTCTCAAAAAAATTGTACAAGAGAAAAGCGCCCTCTCTGACAGTTTAAAAAACTCTTGTGACATAATGTTTGCATCAACGTCTAAGACAAAGTTTTAGATTTCAAATGCTGTTTAATTCATTCAAATTGCTTGTTTTGATCTCGAAGATATCTTGTAAACAACAAAAGGGTGGAATCACAATTGTGTCACTTTTACGGGACGAAGGCCTGATGCTATAATTGACTGTAGTAAAAGTGGCACAATTGCGATTTTACCTTTTCGTTGTTAACTGAACATATCTCAGGATTAAAACAAGCAAACTGGACAGAACAAACATTATTTGAAAGTTAAGACTATGCCCTTGATGGTAATGTAAGCATTACGTCACAAAAATGTTCTTCTTATTACCACAGAGGGCACTTTCGACTTGCACAATTATTTTTGAGACACACCGTATAATCTTCTGCAAACTGCCAAAACATTAGTCAATACTGTAGTAACACTGATGTTCAGAAGCTGGACATCTTGAATATGTCACTACCAAACCTGAATTGTTTTCTAGATCATGTCAGAGACTTTAGACTTATTGAGTGATGTGAACATGAAGCGTGTGAAACAATGGCCTTGTCAAATATCCTGTTATTTTCAATGTTCCAGAAAATTGCCATGTTACTAGTATCTAATTCTGAAAGCATTTTCTTTGAAAGTAGTATCTCCTTACATGTTAGTTACATGCAGTGATTGCATTACATTACATTTATCAACCAGTTAAAGATGATGCGATTTCACTATTACACGCATTCTCCATAGACCCCTACCCGTGATATCTCGTTCTTTGTCCAAAGTGGGATAATATGATGATAACATTTAAATTGAGTGAAGCAGAGAATATAAAATTCATACGTAGAACATAGCGTGAAGAGTAAACTGAATTTCCTGCGTGCCTGCAAATTTGTTATACTCGCTTCCTTCATTACTATGACAACCATGTTCAAAACTAACAGAATAGACACTTGTTCTTTATGTTGACTTCTTCCCATTTTTTCCTCCCCCCATTCCTTTGCTCTGTTCCTCTCCAGGTTGTGTTGAAAGAAATGGAATTTTATATAAAAACTGTATTATATTTGAATATAACCTGCCACACAGTATGAAATTCATTCTGCGCCCCCCCCCCCCCCCATGACAAAAGGGCAGAACTGACATTTTGGAGTTTTGGAGATATTGAGCAAAATGTATTTTGTTCACAGCCCTATTCAGTGTCCTTTTAACAAGCGGATTATGAAACAAAGGGAACACATTCTAACGGAATATTGTTTTTTTTTGTTTCTGCATGCTTAACATGATGTACTGAGTCCCTACACTATATAACCTCAGATTTGAAGACAAAATGTCAGTTATTGCCCTTTTGTCATGGGGGTGGCGGCCAGCATTCTCTGTGCTGCACAGAATAAGGGCGTAAATAATTGATTACTTGCATCCTGTCATTGTTATTGCTGTATGTAGCCTACTATGGAAAAAGTTGTGATTTGAGCTCTATAGCATTGACCGTGTTCTATGCAAATTCATACCCTCTATATATATCAGTAATTTGTGATAATCATTTTCAGATTCTACCCCCCCCCCCTCCCAAGAAGAAAACAAAATAACAGGGGTCTTTCATCCATCTGTTAAACCTCTCAGTATATCAGACTGAAATAAATTCATTTAGCCAAGTACTTTAACACACAAATGCCAGATTCAGCGACAAATCTGAATTTAAGCCTGGACTATTTATTTCGATGCGCAATTTTGTAGGCTTTTATTTGTAGGTAAATTTCAATGCCCCTCATTGGTATACTTACTTGGTATTCCTGTTTTATAGTTTTCTGCATTTTCAAAAAAACAAAACAACAACAATCAACAACAACAACAACAAAATTAGAAAATGTCAAAATTCTGAAATTTGATTCACCCTGGGCAGAAAAAGAGATAGGGCCCTTACAGAGAGCCTAAAGTCCAGTGTCTGTCGTGGGATTGGGATGTTTGGAGGTGACCTTCGGCTAAAAACCTCATAGACAGAGAGTTCTGAAGGGGGGGGGGTATGTGGAAAGAGGGGGATGGGGCAGGTCCAAATGTAGTGTAAGTTAGTTCGACGGTTACCCCCCCCCCCCCCCTCACAGAGGATTCCCTTACCAGGCCACTGTCTACTGTTTACTATACTGTATTGATTAGAAAGAATAATTCTGCCCCTGGTACAAGACGGTGAAACTGTGTCAATGCTCCCTAAGAGGCGTGACTCAAAATCTTTCTTCCCTTCCTTCTTTCTTCGTCTCGTCTAGTTTCTCATTGATCTCTCGCTGATTAGAAGGGATATGTGTCATCAAGACCC